>NC_059614.1:105000-162865 GCF_020424385.1 Procambarus clarkii | reverse complement strand
TTAACACTACACTTATGATACACTTGATACACTGTGTATTATATATTTAACCTACATCTTGTTTTTATATTCGTTTTGGGTGAAGTGACACAAAAGTTTTGGGTGAGGTGGGTATTGGGTGAGGTGGGTACATAAGAATGAAAGTAACTCCAGAGGGCCTATTGGCCCATATGGGGTCTTGAAGTGGGTAGAATGTAGTTGTGCGTTAATTGGCTGTTGATTGCTGGTGTTGACTTTTTGATGTGCAGTGCCTCGCTGATGTCAAGCCTCCTGCTATCGCTGTATCTATCGATGATTTATGTGTTGTTTGTTAAGATTTCTCTGGTGATGGTCTGGTTGTGAGAAGAGATTATGTTTCTTGATGGAGCCCAGTTGTTTATGCATTGTTAATCGCCTGGAAAGAGACGTTGTTGTCTTGCCTATATACTGAATTCTTTGGAGCTTACAGTCCCCAAGTGGGCATTTGAAGGCATTCACGACGTTGGTTTCCTTCAAGGCGTTCTGTTTGGTGTCTGGCGAGTTTTTCATGAGTAGATTGGCCGTATTTTTGGTTTTCTAGTAAATTTTCAATTGTATTTTCTGATTTTTGTCTGCGGGGATAAGGTTCCTATTAATTAACAGACACCAAACAGAACGCCTTGAAGGAAACCAATGTCGTCTATGCCTTCAACGCCTCACTGGTTGAAGGCACTTGGAGATAGATAGATAGATATATATATATATATATATATATGTCGTACCTAGTAGCCAGAACGCACTTCTCAGCCTACTATGCAAGGCCCGATTTGCCTAATAATCCAAGTTTTCCTGAATTTATATATTTTCTCTAATTTTTTTCTTATGAAATGATAAATCTACCCATTTCATTACGTATGAGATCAATTTTTTTTTATTGGAGTTTAAATTAACGTAGATATATGACCGAACCTAACCAACCCTACCTAACCTAACCTAACCTATCTTTATAGGTTAGGTTAGGTTAGGTAGCCGAAAAAGTTTGGTTAGGTTAGGTTAGGTAGGTTAGGTAGTCGAAAACCATTAATTCATGAAAACTTGGCTTATTAGGCAAATTGGGCCTTGCATAGTAGGCTGAGAAGTGAGTTCTGGCTACTAGGTACGACATATACATATATATATATATATATATATATATATATATATATATATATATATATATATATATATATATATATATATATATATATATATATATATATATATATATATATATATAATATATATAATATATATATATAATGTCGTACCTAGTAGCCAGAACTCACTTCTCAGCCTATTTTGCAAGGCCCGATTTGCCTAATAAGCCAAGTTTTCATGAAATAATTGCTTTTCGACTACCTAACCTAACCTAACCTAACTTTTTCGGCTACCTAACCTAACCTATAAAGATAGGTTAGGTTAGGTAGGGTTGGTTAGGTTCGGTCATATATCTACGTTAATTTTAACTCCAATAAAAAAAAATTGTCCTCATACATAATGAAATCGGTAGCTTTATCTTTTCATAAGAAAAAAAAATTAAGAAATACATTAATTCAGGAAAACTTGGCTTATTAGGCAAATCGGGCCTTGCATATTAGGCTGAGAAGTGCGTTCTGGCTACTAGGTACGACATATATTATGTTGTACCTAGTAGCCAGAACGTTGTACTCTGCCTACTATGCAAAACCCGATTTGCCTAATAGGCCAAGTTTTCATTAATTTATATATTTTTCGACTTTTTTTCTAATGAAATGATAAATCTGTCCATTTCAAGTTAATTGTTTTAAATTTGAGTTAAAACTAACATAGATATATGACCGAACCTAACCAACCCTACCTAGCCTATCTTAACCTAACCTAAACTAACACAACTAAGTCAATAAATTATGTTCTTAGTATAATATAATAATTCCATTAAACTAATTGGAAACAATTCAGTGAAAAAAAAAGAAAATCACTCGGCCTATTATGCAAATCGGGCCTTGCATAGTAGGCCGAGAAGTGCGTTCTGGCTACTAGGTACGACATATACACACTATATATATATATATATATATATATATATATATATATATATATATATATATATATATATATATATATATATATATATATATATATATGTTGTACCTAGTAGCCAGAATGCACTTCTCAGCCTACTATGCAAGGCCGGATTTGCCTAATAAGCCAAGTTTTCATGAATTAATATATTTTTCTAATTTTTTTCTTATGAAATGATAAAGTTACCCATTTCATTATATATGAGGTCAATTTTGTTTTATTGGAGTTAAAATTAACGTAGATATATGACCGAACCTAACCAACCCTACCTAACCTAACCTATCTTTATAGGTTAGGTAGTCGAAAAACAATTAATGAAAACTTGGCTTATTAGGCAAATCGGGCCTTGCATAATAGGCTGAGAAGTGCGTTCTGGCTACTAGGTACGACATATATATATATATATATATATATATATATATATATATATATATATGTCGTACCTAGTAGCCAGAACTCACTTCTCAGCCTACTATTCAAGGCCCGATTTGCCTAATAAGCCAAGTTTTCCTGAATTAATATATTTACTATAATTTTTTCTTATGAAATGATAAAGCTACCCATTTCATTATGTATGAGGTCAATTTTTTTTATTGGAGTTAAAATTAACGTAGATATATGACCGAACCTAACCAACCCTACCTAACCTAACCTAACCTATATTTATAGGTAAGGTTAGGTTAGGTAGCCAAAAAAAGCTAGGTTAGGTTAGGTTAGGTAGGTTAGGTAGACGAAAAAAACATTAATTCATGAAAACTTGGCTTATTAGGCAAATCGGGCCTTGAATAGTAGGCTGAGAAGTGCGTTCTGGCTATTAGGTACGACATATATATATATATATATATATATATATATATATATATATATATATATATATATATATATATATATATATATATATATATATATGTATATATGTCGTACCTAGTAGCCAGAACGCACTTCTCGGCCTACTATGTAAGGCCCGATTTGCCTAATAGGCCGAGTGATTTTCTTTATTTCCAATAAAATGTTTCCAATTAATTTATTTGAATTATTATTATTATATTAAGAACATAAATTATTGACTTAGTTGTGTTGGTTTAGATTAACTTAAGATAGGTTAGGTAGGGTTGGTTAGGTTCGGTCATATATCTATGTTAGTTTTAACTCAAATTAAAAGACCTTAACTCATACATAATGAAATAGATAGCTTTATCATTTCATAAGAAAAAAAATGAAAAAAATATATAAATTCAGGAAAACTTGGCTTATTAGGCAAAATGGGCCTTGCATAGTAGGCCGAGTACTTCATTCTGGCTACTGGGTACAACATACATATATATATATATATATATATATATATATATATATATATATATATATATATATATATATATATATATATATATATATATATTGTGTGTGTGTGTGTAAATCACGAAAAATAAACATGTGATTAAAAATGAGACAGTGTCAGACCACGGAGGAAGAATTGAAACAGGAATTTCCTTAAGTACTTTCGTATATTAATACATCTTCAGAAGGAGTCCTTCTGAAGATGTATTTATATATGAAAGTATATTAATACTTTCGTGTAGTCCCATACCACTTGCTTAAAATCCTTCTAAGGAAGCAAGGTGACCCCATCTGGGTGCTTCTAAGAGTCGTTGGGTCTGAATAAGTGCGGTTCTCTTTGTGCAAGTTCCCAGGGCTGCATTGGGCACAGCAAATAAAAAATCCCCGGCGTGGGGTGCTGTTACCGCTACAAGGTGGGCTTTGTTTTCAGCATTTGCGTTTTCAAGCATTGTTGTGACAGTCTTTTTTATTATGAGGCTATCCCAGTGGGCATGCTTTTGGTCTTTTGAGACTTATGGTCAGGGTAGAGGCTCAATAAACAATAGATCCCTCTCCAAAAAGCAAATATGGTATACCAATTTACATGCCTTAACGAAGGATGTCATCTTTGATCTAATTAAATTGGTATAACCACAACAAAACTTGGAAGAAGAAAGACCTGCCATCTACAAGCTGGTTTACACACAGAAATCACAATAGCGTGATGCATCAATTGAACAAATCCACAAGGGCCGTGATGAGGGCTTGAACCTACATCCGAGAGGATCCCAGGCACGCCTTAATCGACTGTGCCACAACATGGTCAAAATAATTGCAACCAGGAGTTCTACTGACCTCGCACAGATCCTGCAGTCTCTCCAAGACACAAACCAGGGTTTTACACAATTTTACACATGTCATGGCACAGTTGATTAAGGCACGTCTCGGATCCTCTCGGACGTAGGTTTGAGCCCTCATCACAACACGTGTGGATTTGTTCATACAAGCTGCTGCTTGTAGATATCATTAAAAATGATATAACAGAAAGCAACAGCAAGTAACTGCTCCCATAAAGCTCTAATACAAATTCACCATGAGCTCACAGTATAAAACAGATGAAAGAATAATAAAAAATATAATTTCAAATGGTGTGAAACTGTTAGCCCTTGACAAAAAAAAAATAAAGCATATTACAAAAAAAAAAAAAAGGACTGCTGATTCAATTTTTAAGAACAGCCTCAATAAACAATAGAGCCCTCTCCAAAAAGCAAACATGGTATACCAATTTACATGCCCTAATGAAGGATGTCATCTTTGATCTAATTAAATTGGTATGTCCACAACAAAACTTTCGAGAAGACTGACCTGCCATCTTCAAACTGGTGCCCCTAAAAACCATAAGCAAAGTGTACATAACACAACACTCGCTAGGAACATGGCATTGGATAATACAAAAAGCCAGGGATCCACTACAGAAGATTGCTAATCCTGGAGGCTATACTCGTAAGAGAAAAACATCCCACAAATATATAGAATAACGATTTCGCTACCTTGCTGACATTCTGATCCAGATCCTACCAAACATCACCGAATAACGACATCATCTATTCCCCTTATGCCCCTATTCCTTGCACTTCCTTTGATTGGCCCCCCTCCCCCTCCCCATATTCCTTCGACCCTTCACCTAACCTTCACACTTCACCGCTTCACCGTGTGTATTTAACTCAAAATTGCACTTTATGTATTTATTTTTTCCTGGAGATGTTTCAGAGTGGAAGGAAACGTTGTAGGAAATAAATCCTTCAATAATTACTAAGAGTTTCTTTACCATGAATTTTGGTAACATGATTTCTCTTCTTAATACTGACACTAAGAAAATAGCTAGGCGATTTTATATATATATATATATATATATATATATACACATACATATACATATACATATATATATATGTGTATATATATGTATATATATATGTGTGTGTGTGTGTGTGTGTGTGTGTGTGTGTGTGTGTGTGTGTGTGTGTGTATATATATATATATATATATATATATATATATATATATATATATATATATATATATATATATATATATATATATATATATATATATATATATATATATATATATATATATATATATATATATATATATATATATATATATATATATATATATATATATATATGTCGTACCTAGTAGCCAGAACGCACTTCTCAGCCTACTATGCAAGGCCCGATTTGCCTAATAAGCCAAGTTTTCAGGAATTAATTCTTTTTCGACTACCTAACCTACCTAACCTAACCTAAGCTAACTTTTTCGGCTACATAACCCAACCTAACCTATAAAGATAGGTTAGGTTAGGTTAGGTAGGGTTGGTTAGGTTCGGTCATATATCTACGTTAATTTTAACTCCAATAATACAAAATTGACCTCATACATAATGAAATGGGTAGCTTTATCATTTCATAAGAAAAAAAATAGAGAAAATATATTAATTCAGGAAAACTTGGCTTATTAGGCAAATCGGGCCTTGCATAGTAGGCTGACAAGTGCGTTCTGGCTACTAGGTACGACATATATATATATATATATATATATATATATATATATAATATAACATAATAATGAGACGAGACATTGTGAGACCACGGAGGAAGAATTGAAACAGGAATTTCCTTAAGTACTTTCATATATTAATACATCTTCAGAAGGAATTCATTCCTTCTGAAGATGTGTTAATATACGAAAATACTTAAGAAAATTCCTGTTTCAATTATTCCTCCGTGGTCTGACACTGTCACATTTTTCATCACGTGTTAATTTTCGTGATTTACACACACACACACACACACGCACGCACACACACGTACGTACGTACGTACGTTATATGACAAAGAGTGCTGGGAAGATGGGACACCACGAGCGTAGCTCTCATCCTGTAACTACACTTAGATACCTGCTTGATGGGGTTCTGGGAGTATCTCTACTCCCCAAGCCCGACCCGAGGACAGGCTTGACTTGTGAGAGTTTGGTCCACCAGTCTGTTGCTTGCACAGCCCGCAGGCAAACATACCCACCACAGTCCGGTTGGTCCAGCACTCCTTGGAGGAAACTATCTAGTTTCCTCTTGAAGATGTTTCCTGTTGTTCGGGCAATATGTCTTATGATTTCTTATGAACGTAAAGGTAATTACACACACACACATACACGTACATGTACGTGTGTGTGTGTCTGTGTGTGTGGGTGTCTGTGTGTGTGTGTGTGTGTGTGTGTGTGTGTTTAATAGCCTAAATGTAGTTACAGGATGAGAGCAGCGCTCGTGGTGTCCTGTCTTCCCAGTACTCTTTGTCATATGACGCTTTGAAACTTCTGTACAATTGACCTCTTGTGCCTTCTTGTTTGTGAAGTTGCTGGTTTCAGGAATTCCTCTGTCAATTTTGTCGACTCCTGTTAGTATTTTATAAGTGGTGATCATATCACCTCCTCTTCTTCTGTCTTCTAGTTTTAGCATGTTAAATGCCTTTAATCTATTCTCGTAACTCTTGTTTTTCAGTTCCTGAAGCCACTTTGTAGCATGCCATTGCACCTTTCCCAGTTTATTTATGTGCTTTTTAAGATTTGGGCACCATACAACTTCTGCATATTCCAATTTTGGTCTCACAAAAGTCATGAACAGTTTCTTTAGTATATCTCCATTCATATATCCATCCTCTGGCGACAGCTTACTATCCAAAACTACCCCTAGGTCTTGTTCTTTAACAGAGTTCTGTAATTCCTTTCCACTTAATTTGTATGTTGTGTGTGGTCTATTTTCTCTGATGCCACATTCCATAACATATTTATTCACATTGAATTCCATTTGCCACATGTCACTCCAAGCACTTATTTTATCTAGAAGAGCATTACAGTTGTCACTCTCATATCTTCCCCAGTATTCATGAACATTACTAGTGCAAGAACTGGACCCTGTGGTACTCTGCTAGTAACACTCCTCCATTCAGACACATTGCTTCTGATTACTTCCCTCATCTGTCTGTCAGTTAGAAAATTTTTCATCCATTTTAGAAGTCACCCTGTCACCCCTCAGGGTATGGAGGAAGTTGAGCCTGTTCTTTCCATAGAGGCTTCTGGGTCTTTCCAGTCGGCTCCTTCCTTCAAGGCCTTTTTCTTGAACGCCGCTCTTCCGGAAGTTCAAGTGCCCTCTGTCCTTCCTGGACAGTGAGCGTGGCTGAGGGCTGTGCTCCGGGATCCTGTTCTGCTGTTCCCAGGGGTCTGGGGAGGAGTCAGATTAGACCCCTTGAGTTTCGTTTGATCCTTTGTAGGTCTTTGTGCCTTTGGCAGAGGGTCTTTTGTTGTAGGGTTTTCTCATTCCCTTTTCCTATGAGAGTTTGAGTTAGGTGCAGTTTGCCCCAGGCGCCGGGAGTTTTGTTCTTTTTGGTTGTGGGGGTCGTTTTGTTAGGTTGCAGGCAGCGGTGTCTTTTCTGGTGAAGAATGAGATGGTGGGCTTCTGGAGGGGTCCTTTGGTTGTGGATGCTTGGTTGGTTCAGCCAGGGGTGCATTGTGTGTTGTGTTCGGTAAGTGCCTTTGCGGCATTACTTGTGGGCCACCGGTTCTATTTCGGTGGACACGTTGTGGGTTGATCCGGTTTCCCTGGTTCCCAATTCTAGGGCTCTTTGTGTCGTGGGTCGTCTGCAATGTCATCAAGTCTAGCCAGCCTGCAGTCTAGCCTCATGCCCATGATGTTTGAAAGTATGCCGGTCTGTTGACGGTGTTTGGTAATACGTCTTGGGATGATATTTGGGCGTTTCAACTTGCAAATAATAATATATCCAAAGAAATTTTTTTGAAGATGCTTGAATAACTAAAAATCAGACCATGCTCACACAAGGAAAAAAACATGATTTAACTGATAAACATCACAAATAAACTCTTTCGTACAACTAATAGATAGTACAATCGTATTAAAACATTGCAAAATATAGATGCATTATTTTGAATATTATTTACTATTAACGAGCAGGATCGGCTATGATAAAAGAAATCTGATACAGACTATTAAATGTAACAAACCAATAATCCACATTTCACCACATTCCCTCTATTTATATTTTTCTGACATGCAAATTTCTGATGAAAGATTCAGTGGATGGATTTGATCCTTTGTTTAGTGTGATCCATTATATGGATGCCCTAGTTTTGGAAGGAGCACTAAACAAAAATCTGTTTGGCCCATCTTTGAATTTATTTAAATTCATTCTAATGGGGTATCACTGTATATATAAAGTATCACTTTGTTCTACGTTTTGTTTTGTAAATGTTTGTTCTACATTTATCCACAGGTCTTGTGCCTATGGTGTCTATAAGTTATTCTTATATGAAAGTACAGTATGTTCTTGTTTATTAATTCTCTTGGTTAACCAAGTGATGTCCAATTTGGATAAGGTTTCGGAGTTATTCATCATGCAGATATATTCGGAAACAGGAAACCTAGGTTGATAAACGAGTCCAGTCTGGTAAGGTCTCCATACGGTACAAATGATGAATGCATAAAATGAAGGAAGCCCCAACTAACCGAAGATTATGGTAAAACTTGGGTTTAACCAAATTATGACCTGTGCTAATCAATTAAATGTCTGATAACCCTGACACAGACCACAAAAACTGTTGATTATCCTGGTCTCTGGATTTAGCAACTGGGATCCAGTCCCATTTAATTGCCATAGTTGAGTGTGGGCTGAATTATGAATTCTGTTGTAAAAACTTGTAATTATAGCACCTCAAAATAATATATACAGTAAATTTAAAAAGTATTAATTTTAAAGTTATTTAAACTGTACAGTATATAAGTTTGACTACACATTTTGAACTGCTACATAATTTAGTTTGGCATATTAACTTTGCTCCATATTACCTAGTGAGATTATAATAAAGGGAAAGCTAGTATTGACTGACTACCAAGGAAGCAAATAGAGTAATTTTGCTGTGCAATTTCCATTATTAAAATAAAGCACTGAATTTATTTGCATTTAATTAAAATGTTGAAACAATTTGCTCTGTTTTTTAGATATAATACAGAATGGTTAAAAAAGAATTAGCATCAATCCTTTAAAGTAAATGGAGTGCATTTATGTATTTTTGCCGAGATTGGTCAGCTTCCTTCTTATCTTAAATTTTAAGACCTATAAATTTTAAGACAATTTTATAAATACAATTTATACTATTTCAATAAATTTAACAATGAAAACAAAGCATTCGGATGTGTTTGTGGACTGAATTATGACTTCTTAATTAAGTCTTCATTAGGCCAGTCAGATGTCACATTTTGTGTATTTTTAAGTTTTAATTGGCATTAAATTTCCACTTGAAATGCTTGCCATAAATTATCTTAGATATGTAAAGTACTTTGATATGCATTAAGCTTTATACAGTACGTGTAATGTAATCCTAGGTATGATTTGTAGTTATTTGAAAACCTCCATTAATTTCCAAAGAATGAAAACAATGATTTCTTTCAGTTTGCTATAAGAAAAAGTACAGTTGAACATTGAAAATCTGAAAATTAAATATTTGAAATTGCTAACTTTTGAAGGCTTAAAATTGTTTAATTTAAGAAAACAAATAATTTGTCCAATGATGACTTAAGTTTGCAAGTGTTGTAAAGCACAACCATATTTAACTTTACAATAATTTTTTTTTAATATTTAAAAAAAAACTGCTCTCATCATTGTAATTCTTATGTATACTGCATGTAAATGTCTTGCCTTGGCAAGTGGATATGTAATACATTAATATTTTTAACACATTTCTCTCTATATACCATATAAAGGTATGTAATTTACAAATAAATTTAATTAAATACCACAAAACTAAATAAATGATAAGCCAGCATGTAGGGTTACCAGTCATCTAAAATTAGAAAAAAATTGCATTAGGCTTGGTCTCGGCTATTTCAGATTTTCCATGCTCTACTGTATTCCAAGGCGGTTATTGCTGAGGTCTTCTATAATCAAAATGAAAGTAGTTTTATCAATGTCAGGTGCTCCCAACATTCTAATCAAATTACACTATTGCCACGAACTCGGTTTACCTGAATGTTTATTATGTACCATGTTCAAAAGACATCTTAGTATGTAAATGTTAACAAAAAATTACATAAATAATTATTTTTTGATAATGAAGATTCTGGGTGACAGGGTTCTTGGTGTAGACACTGATGTACTTGGACAGTGTGTCATTATTATGATATTTGTCCCATGATTATGGTCTTTGTCAAATATTGAATGTTCTTTCACTTTATCGTAATGCAGTTCAGCAAAAAAACTAAAATTTAGTTACATTTTGTATATTTAGTAGGTGTCATGTTGCTGTAGGTGTGCCATTCTCGGTGCCGACGTTTGTATTGATGAATTTATTATTTCTCTAAATATTTACTTTGTACCTATGTAGGTGCTTTTGATAAAATCCTTTTTTATACATAATCTGTGCTAAACAACAGTCAGGGGTGTGGAAGATAATAACAGCTTTAGTTGTAAATGGTACAACATTTCATACTATTTATAAGAGGCAATCAGTGTATTGCTGCATTCCTATGTAGAGTAGCTAGGTAAGAGATTTCAAGGCTCTTTACCATTAGAATCTGATAATGAAATTTATTTTTATATTTATATACACATTCACTTGCCTGTAGTTAATATTGTATTACCTGTGTAAGGTAGTGAAAATAGGCTGGCACAATATTTGTGCCATTTTTCTTTAACAAGACATTCATTACTAGTGTACAGCATTCCCATATAGTAAATTTATATGTAAAAAACAGAAAATTGACATTTATTTTATCCAGCCAAAGTAATCATTTGGATAAATGTGCACTATACATTGTTGCACATGTTTCTGTTCCTAAGCCATCTTTTACAAACACTGAAAGTTATTGTTTCTGTTTTTTAGCTATCTTTTATGAACATTGGAAGTTATTGTTTCTGTTTCCAGGCCATCTTTTATGAACACTGAATGTTATTGTTTCTGTTTCTTAGCTATCTTTTATGAACATTGGAAGTTATTGTTTCTATTTCCAGGCCATCTTTTATGAATGCTGGAAGGTATTGTTTCTGTTCCTAGGCCATCTTTTATGAACACGAAATTATTGTTTCTGTTCCTAGGCCATCTTTTATGAACATGAAGTTATTGTTTCTGTTCCTAGGTCATCTTTTATGAACATGAAGTTATTGTTTCTGTTCCTAGGTCATCTTTTATAAACACGAAATTATTGTTTCTGTTCCTAGGCCATCTTTTATGAACACGAAATTATTGTTTCTGTTCCTAGGTCATCTTTTATGAACATGAAGTTATTGTTTCTGTTCCTAGGTCATCTTTTATAAACACGACGTTATTGTTTCTGTTCCTAGGCCATTTTTTATGAACTGAAAGAAAATAGGAGAGTGATAAAAAAGATATTCAGTTTTTTCTGCCTAATATAAGGGAGTTTATTATACAATTATATGGAAGATTTTGAAATATATTCAGTAGTTTAACCTTCATTAAAAATGTTGATATAATTGCACTTTATTACTATTGTAAAATAGGATCCAAACTACGTTAATTTGGTAGGTTTGATATTAATGATATCTATGGTATTAATGTGTGCTAATGGAAAAATAATATTGCAGTAAAGAATATAAAATATCATAGATGGAATACAGGCAGTTCTCCAATTATGAATTAGTTACGTTCTGAGACTGTGTTTGTAAAGCATTTGTTTGAAATGCGGTTCGAGATTTTCCATAGGCGCCATGCTATAAGTGGGGGATGCATTCCCAGGCCACCAAAAATCCTCACAAAATCAATATTTCTGAGGGGAGCCTTGTCGGCTTCCTGAAGCTATCCAAACTGATATAATACTATATTAGTTGGAAGTCATCGGTCACAGAGTTCTTATGCCTACCAGGGACCACGAGCCAGAACCTAGCCGCCCTCAGAGAGGTGCAGGGAGCAATGGCCTATGAACATTTTACATTTAAAGTACACCATACTTGCCATCGATCAGGGAAGGCACCGAGAAAGGTAGGCGAAACAAAACAGACCACAGTCTGGTTAAAAATGTGACCTACGTCCACAAAAAAGCAAAAGAACTCCCCCCACAGAAAAAAAACAAGCAACACTTCCTCCAACCAGCCCCCAACTCATTATCACTACACCCTTCCTCTCTTCCCCCCACCCCTCTCTGTGGGGTGAAAGGGAAGTCGGCAACCCACCAATTCAGTTCTTGAAATGATGTTCTGGCAGTCAGATGTCCCCTCTGGCCTCGGGTTCCTGGACTGGATTTTTGCCTTGTGAGGCTGTTCCTGCCCTTGTGTTGTGTGTTGGCCAGGTGTATTAGTGTACTGAGGCTGAACGCACCTACGGATACCTTCCCTAGGTGCTCCGTAAGTATTGAGGACTTCCTCACTTGTGGTTGTCTTCATCCTTGGGGTGCGCTGGGGGTCTTGGGGCTTTCTGACTTGCTCCAGGTAGGGGTGCGATTTTCGGCTGGTGGGGCACACTGTAGCTACTAGTGCTGCCTGCTATATGCTATCATATGGCGAATCGAAGCTGCTAGTTTGGTAATTGTGGGGTTTCATTTTTTTCCTAGTCCTGGCTATTTTGCCTGTTGCTACAGAGGTCTGCTTAGCTCCTCATTAGGCTCTGCCTAGGGTGTGGTGGTAGTCCTCCTCTGTTGCCCCCGAGGTTTCCCATCTGCTACTTGTGGTCAGTTTGCCTGCTTAGACAGGGTTTACCGGTCAACTAGCATAGAGCCTGGGCTTCCTGTAGGGCTCGATCACCCTACAGGCCCTGGAAAACCCCTGCAGGCTCAGTTTTACAATCGTACCTCTTTAAAGTCTGTTCTCACCTTGTGTGATTTCATAGGTTGCTCATTGCCCCTGCTTCAGAGTGACGATTGTCCATTCTGCCTCCGCCTTGCTGCCTTTTGGGTCTGGTAACACCTCTGACCTGGAGTCCCGTGGAATTTGTTCCTCGCTTGTGCTCCATTTTCACTCGTCCCCATTTGATATTCTGCGGGATTGGGCAGTGTCACATTGCATAGTCTGTGATGCAATGTGACTGGTTATGTACCCGTTTGGAAGCCCCGGAGCTGCCTTGCTGGGGTTTTAGTGCTTCAGTCCGTGCCCCCTCTTTATTTTATTGGTGGGCGTGTTCGCCCCTTTTCCTCCTCCTCTCCCCCTCCCAGCTCCCGATGTCTGGATTTTGGCGTTGGGGCAAGGTTTAGTTCTTCAGGGGCTGCCCCTTCCGATTTGGGTGCGGAGGTGCTTGAGCCTCTTCTTCCCACTGGGGCTTCTGAGTCTCTCCAACCAACTCCCTTCTTTGAAGTTTTTTCCCTGGACTCCACCTTTCCTTCTGAGGCAGTGGGCGTGGATAAGGGCTCTGCCCTGGAGCCTTTGTCTGTGGTTTCCGGGGTTAGGGGAGAGTCCGAGTGGAGCGTTTGGGTTCCGTTTGATCCTGCTTGGGCCCTTGTACCCTCTTCACCGGGGCTTCTGCAGGGGAGGGGGTTCTCGTTCCCTTCTTACTTTTATGAGTTTGAGTTGGGTGGGACTCCCCCTGGGTTTGTTTCTGTATGCCTTTAGGTTCCCCAGATTCATTCTTCTGGAGGTTTTCTGCCTCTCAGCTTTCTACTGCAAGAGTTTGGGAGGTTTTCAGGGCTTACCTCCTGCGGGACCCGGCTTACAACTTGGTGAGGTTTCCGGCTTCCTTTGAGTTCGGCTCCTTTTCCCATATTGGGTGCGTTTTGTGGTTCCGCATTTTTTTGGGGCTAGTAGACTGTCCTTTCTTTTCCTTTGGAGCTTAGTGCACCTTTTGTCGTACCTGCATGCTTGAAGGGCAGGAGGTTTCTCCTGTGTTGCAGGTATTCTTGGGCGGCTCTCCAGAGTTTCTCCATGAATGCTTCTTTGCTTTCATGCTTCCTTGGGCTATTGGTCTGGTGCCGCTTCAGGCTCAAATTCCCACTCTTTTCGGCTGCTTTGTTGGCTGTTGACCTTCGGCCTCGTGATTATTTGGCTAGTCTTGTGGTTCTTTGGTCCTCTGGAGCTGTATTTAGATTGCCTTTTTGGATGATGTGGGGTCATGGTGCAGGGGCCCTCGGCTGGAGGTCTTTGTCTTGTCTGCTTGGTTGGCCGGCCCAGCCTTGGTTTCAGGCGCTGTTTGCTCGGTGTCTGAACCCAGGCGTCTTTCCGCGGCTTTGCCTCTACCAGCAGATCGGGCTAATGCGGTACCTGGCTAGTTCGATCTACTGCTCCGCACTTCGTGTAATGATGTATCGCCATTTCTATGGTGATCAGGTGGCTACTTAGATGGTGTCCCACCTGTGGTCTTCCTCCTGGCAACAGTATGAAGTCTCTTGGTGGTCTTTCCATCAGTTCCTTTCTCTTATTAGGTTTTTATTCGATTTCGGACCAGGTTTTGTTCCTCTCTCAGCTCTTTTTTTTAGACTAGCATTGCATGCCGAATAATGTCGCTTCGTATTGTGCGGCGTTCCAGCTTGCTTCTGGGGTGGATGTTACTTATGCCCCGTTCTGCAAGCTTTCACATGCAATATTTCACTTCCGGCCTGCTCATGCTCCACCTGACCCTTCCTGGTCTTTGAAATGGGTTCTTTCTTTACTTTCTTCTCTGCACTTTGTTGTGGCCCCTTCGGTCGGTGATTTGCAAGGCCTTATTTTTGTGGCCTTGGCTTCTGGGGCTCAGGTTGCAGAGCTTCATGCTCTTCTCGGCACTGGGGTTTTTGTTCTTTTGGCCCTGGGGATCGTTTTGTTAGGTTGCAGCCCTCTCCTTTTCTGGCGAAGAATGAGACAGCAGGCTTCCAGAGGGGTCTTCTTGTGGTGGCATCTGGAGGTTGGATTGGGAAGCTTCATGCTCTTCTCTCTAGCCAGGGGTTGTGTTCGTTTGATCCGAGTAGTCGTCTTGTTTGTTTGTAGCTGCTACCTTCGGGTCACTGATTCTGTGCCGGTGGACTCTCTTTTTGTTTCCCCTGTTCCAGGGCTTGTGTGTCCCAGGTTGTCTGCAGTGTCATAAAATTCAGCCAGCCTGCAGTTTACCCTTGTGCCCATGATGTGAGAAAGTTCACGGCACTCACAGCTATGTTCGGTAACATGTCTTAGTTGACATTCAGGCACAGGGGTTTTGAGGTCGAACAGGGTCCTGACTGCCAGGTATCTTGTGAATGTCCCAGGGCCTGTCTGGCCTTGTGCCACTTTGGGGTGTCTGTCGCGGTCGACGGTTCCTTCCTGGGATTAAGATGTATGGTGCAGCTGCCTCCCATGTAAGTCCCTTTTTTTCCTTCTTCGTGGGTAGTTAGCTTCAGGGAGCCAACGGGATTTCCCCAGATAGCCAGTGTTGAGTGTAATAAAAAGCCCTTTTCTGGGGATAGCCCAGGAGGCTCCCTGATACCCTCCCTTCCCTCTGGTCAGCGGTTTCATCAGACTTCGTCCTGGAGAGGTGGGCAGTGAGGCCACCTGAACCGACTCCTCCCTCTTGCGGGGAGGAGGAGCTAGTACTAGTTTGCTTGCAGAATTGCTAGTTTCGGTTTCTTTCTTTTATTGAAAGGGAGTCTCTGCTCTTTCGGTGATGGTGGAATATGACAATACTTTAAATGTAAATGGCTCGTACTCCATCGCTCCCTGCGCCTCTCTGACCAGGTTCTGGCTCGTGATCCCTGATAGGCTCAGATCTCCAGTGACGGATGACCCCAAACTAATAAAGCACATATCAGTTCAGCTAGCTTCAGGAAGCCTCTGGGGCTACCCCCAGAAAAGGGTGTTTCATTACTTTCAACACTGGCTTTTTTTGGGGACATATAAAATGCCACAACATTATTTACCTTAAATGATGGATTTATCCTGCTTGTCAAAGTTAGATGTGTTTGAAGAGTGAAGTGGTAAAATTACATGAATAAATAAATGAAAATACACGAGCAATGTATTGGTGGTCTGCCATTTTGTAATTGGCCTCACGAGGAAATGCCTCTCCACCCACTCTCCTATCTTCAGCCCAATGCCCCACCCCACCAACAGAGTAAACACGATCAAATCATGTGAGCGCGTGTCATTGAGGACTTTTGAGGCCACTGGGTATCAGGCGTGTAACTCTCACACCTAGCCACCCACCCACACAAAGCATTATACGACGAAGAGTACTGGGAAGACAGGACACCATAAGTGTAGCTCTCATCCTGTAACTACACTTAGTTAATTACAAACCTACACCCCCATGCAAACCCCACCTTTCTCACAAGTCAAACATGGCCTTGGGCTGGGCTTCAGCAATAGAACAACAACCAGAACCCCATCAAGCAGGTACCCCCCATGCACCCACCCATCCCACCACCACTCCCATGCACCCTGCCACCCTCCACATATACAATACTGTACTCCATGTGGCTGTCGCATAGACGTTCGCACTGCAGTGAAATTCAAAGGGATGCTCTAGTGAGTTAGTACACTGATTTTATACATGAAGGGGGGTACATAGGACCTGTTGAGCCTGGCCTCAGGCCAGACTAGGGTAGTAGAAGAACTCTCAGAACCCTCTCCAGATATGATCCAGGTATGGGTACCTGGGGGAAATGTTTGTACGGATGAATCTTCGTAAAGCAGGAACTCCCTGTATGTTGATATGTAAATTAAGTGTTGACATATTGGACGTGTGCATGAAAACTAATGTAAGTTTTCATTTACGGCTGGGAATACTTTATAAGCAACAAAATATTTAAAATTAATTTGTTTATATCTTACATTTATTAAGTAACATCTGGATTCCAGCAGTGATCTTCACTGTCTTGAAGGGAAACATTCACCTAATTATTTATGTTTCATGCAGATCATTATATTTTTAATAGTTGTATAGTGAATGGAATAGGCCCTTTAAGTAAAACTAGTGAACAAGGCAAGATGAAAACTGCACATATATTTTTTCTCCACACGTAAGTTTATTTTGATTACAAAACATATTTTTAATGACTCAACATATCCTTAATTTGACTTTTTCTTTTAATGGAAGACCCACTCAGTGAGGGGTGGATTGACATGGTGAGGGGGGACTGTTGTGCACCACCCTTGGGGTAGGAGGAGGTGGCTCGTTCTCCCCTCTCCTGCCTGCTGTGATGGCACACAAGAGCAACCAAGGCTGGCACATGCAGCTCCAGCTCACAGCACAGCTGGGCAAGTTGAACAGTTCCGGTGGCGCAGTGGTAAAGCACTCTCCGGCACTTCGCGAGCACTTTGGCCTGGGTTCATATCCTGTCCCGGGAAGGATTGACTGGGCACCAATCCTTAAATGCATCCTCTGTTCACCCAGCAGTGAATGGGTACCTGGTTGTTTAACAATTTGGCAGGTTGAATTCCAGGGAAAATTAGGATTAATGACCTGCACAAAATGCTTTGTGTGCTAGTGGCTTTACAAAAATGTAAGAACTCTTGAATATATAAATAAAAAAAATAAAAACTCGGAGACTCGGAGAATCATAACTTGATTTTTTCAATATCGTACCAAGGTATGTCATTTTCAGAGTCCTCTGGCTGAACTAGGAATTCAGATCCCAACCTAAATAAAAGTTACTCTTGTACAGAAAAATCTGCTCCATCCAATGGTGTCATTCAAAACCAAATTGGGAATGATGCATATTGAGATATTTTGCCTGGAAAGTTGGCTAGTTTTGCACAAAATTTTTTTTGGCCAACTTTCAAGTGGGCCACCTCTGGACATATGGATACAACAGAGTTGCTATTGCATCACTGCATAATATTGTGCTTGTTATACATCATTGCAAAAGATCATGGCATTTAGACCTTTTGGTGATGAGTAAGTGGTCTCCAAATTGGGGTCCAAATTTCTTACAACAAAATTTGGCAGTGATTTTAGCATGGATTGGTAGCTGAATGGCTACCCAAACTACTTTTTTTATTACACTGCTGTATTCCGCATCAAAAGTTGTCAAGGTATGCCAAATTTTACACCTCTCTGGGCACTAGACATGATTTGATAAAGGGGTCAAAGTTGGCCCTTTTTATGATATGTACGCATTAACGGGATGAGAGCCCATTGAACATGGACCTATTATTTAAGAACCAAAGCAGATTGAGCTCTAATATTTTGCACAATTTCATTTGGGGTCTAGGGCTACTTTATTACAAAATTTCATTAGATTTAGAATGGGTCGAGTGGGGGGGGGGTGATGCCCTGGTCTAACTTGATGAATGGCTGGTATGGGCCCCAGTCAGTCCACATGTCTGCTAGTAATATGCCAGGGATCTGATTCTTTCCCAGCTCACTGAGCACTGAGTTCAGACTTGGCTCGGCCATGTTTGGGATTCTAAGTTGGCATCAATTTCCCTTCCTCCAACAGCTTTGCTCTGGCCACCTGCTGGTGTTCAGGTAGCCCCAAGTGATAACGTTTGCTCGAGCTGTTGTGTGGAAGCCTGAACTTTACCTGTATGGTTTTCTGCTAGACAAGGTATGATTTCATGGGCTGTAATGGTTTCTCTCGTTCTGCCCCTTTTACCACTACCACAATTGTTAAATTCGAACCACAATTGCCCTTTGTTGGTTTCTGCTTCACTGGCTTCCTCTTTGGGCTTTTTGGGATTCTATTTCATGGTGCCTTCCTCTACCATTACTTGATGTTTTTATGGAAGTGTCAGCTCTGGATTGGGGTTTCATGACCAGCACTCGCCAGGCTGCCCAGTTCATGACCAGCACTCGCCAGGCTACAGCACAGTGCTGTAGTTTGTGGCTGTGCAGCATGCCCTGAGGAGGATTCTGATTCCTCCTGGCTTCTTGCTCTGGCTTCATTCAGACTGTTCCCCAATGGTTCATTTTCTGAACTGGGGGAATGTTCCCTTTGGTCGATTCCCCATTAGAGCTGGGCTCTGTGGGTAGCTCATATACTGGCTTCCCAGGGTTTGGTTCTCTGCACAGTTCACATACAAGGAGTGTCCTATGTTTTCATGGTTGATCTGTGTCAGTTCCTTCCAATCTCCACAGAGGGGACCGCTCATGCTGCCTCCTTCCAGTGGCTGTGCTAGATATTTAGGTGCCCTGTTGTGGATCTCTTTGCATTGGCTTATAATTAGCACCTTCATCTCTATGTGGCTCTGTTATCTGATCATGAGGCCCTCATGGTGGATGCCTTTCAGCCGTTCTGGTACAGGGATTTGTGACTGTGTGGCATGCCCTGAGAAGGATTAGGATTCCTATGTACTCTGGTTTCATTTGGACTGTTCTCCAGGGGTTCATTGTCCAAATTAGGGTCTCCTTTGCTCCATTGCCTTTTGAAGCTGGATGCTGTGGGTAGCTCATCTGCTAGCCCTTCAGGTTTGGCTCTTCATGCAGTTCAGGTACAGTATTGTCTAACACTCTTGCGAATGATCTGTCTAAGCTCCTTCCCATCTCTGGAGTAGACTGTCACCAACACCTCCTTCCTGTGGCCTTACGAGACATTCGGGCACCCTGACATGGATCTCTTGTGTTAGCTTGGAATCAGTGCCTTCCTATAAATGTGGCTTCATTCCTTGATTGCGAGGCCCTCACGATGGATGCCTTTCGGTTGAACTGGCTTCGGTGAGGGTTTCTGTACCACTTTCCCTCGGTCCAGCTGTTGCTCCAGGTCCTGGCCAGGTTGGAGTCCTACCAGGGAAGGATGGTCCTTCTAGCTCCTTGATGGCTGGCTCAGCCTTGGTTTCAGACACTCCTTGCGCAGTGTTTGAACCCAGGCATTTCTCCATGGCTCCACCTTTTTCCAGATCAGCCCAGTGATATTCAATTAAAATTAATGAGGTTCAAGCTTCACTGAAGCTTGAACCTCACTAGTTCAAGGCTCTCCTCAGCTCTTTGAGTCTGGTCTTTCTGTGGGGAGCCTGGTAGACTCCCTGAAGCTATCTTACTGATCAGGTGCCATACTACTACAGTCATCAGTCGCAGAGTTCTTTGTAAGCCTGCCGAGGACCAAGAGCCAGAACCTGGCCCCCTTAGAGAGGCATAGGGAGCAATGGCGCATGAACACTTCACATTTAAAGTATTGTATGTCATCTTGCCATCAACTTGGAAAAGCACACACAAAGGTACGCGAATCAAAACAGACTATTGCCTGGTTGAAAAGTGCAACCTATGTCCTCACAAGTGCAAAAAACTCCCCCAGAAAGCAAACAAGCAAGCAAAACTCTGTCCAACTAACACCCCCCCCCCTTGCTTGTTAGCTCCCACCCCCCCCCTTTGCTTGTTAGCTCCACCCCCCCCCCCCCCCCCTCCAACAGGCGGGAGGGAGAGCTGGCCTGGGTAAGTCAGGTCGCCCCCCAGTCAGTTCTTTGATTGCTGTTGCTCTGGCTCCATGTTCCTGTTTTCTTTGGTGTTTCTTTTGGCAGTGTTATAAAATGGATGTAATTACCTAAGTAGTTATAGGATGAGAGCTATGCTTGTGGTGCCCCATCTTCCTAGCACTCTTTGTCATATAACGCTTTGAAACTACTGACCGTTTTGGCCTCCACCACTATCTCACCTAACTTGTTCCAACCGTCTACCACTCTGTTTGCAAAGGCGATTTTTTTTTTTTCAAATTTTCGAAAATCAAAAAATAATTTTCAAAGCTGATGGCTTTGTTTCGTTAGTTTAAATCTATGACCTCTTGTTCTTGAAGTTCCGAATCTCAGGAATTCTTCCCTATCAATTTTATCGATTCCTAGTATTATTTTGTACATAGTTATCATATCGCCTCTTTTTCTTCTTCCTAATAGCTTTTGGATATTTAATGCCTCTAACCTCTCCTTGTAGCTCTTGTCCTTCAGTTCTGGGAGCCACTTAGTGGCATGTCGTTGCACCTTTTCCAGTTTGTTGATGTGCTTCTTAAGATATGGACACCATACATGTACAGGTTCCTGCGCCTTCTGGGCTCTATCATATCAACACTTGAAGCTGTGTATGGAGTCAGCCTCCACCACATCACTTCCTCTTGTGACATTTCTCCAGTCTGATACATTGCCTCTGATAAGCCCTCATTTTTCTATCAGAAAATTTTTCATCCATGTTAGAAGCTTACCTGTCACTCCTCCAATATGTTCCAGTTTCCAGAACAATCTCTTATGTGGAACTCTGCTGAAAGCCTTTTTTTAGGTTCAGATAGATGCAGTCAACCCAACTATCTCTTTCCTTGAAAGTCTCTGGCTCAATCATAGAAGCTGAGTCAATTCGATTCACAGAATCTTCCAGATCAAAAACCATGCTGTCTGTCTGATATTATATCGTTTCACTTCAGGTGTTCTATCCATTTACTTTTAATTATTTTTCCCAATATTTTGACTTACACTTGTCAATGATACAGGCCTATAATTGAGGGGGGCCCCCTTCCCTGCTGCCACTTTTGTAGATTGGAGCTATGTTATCCTTTTTCCACACTTTTTATGTACTTACCTAAGTGTAGTTACAGGATGAGAGCTACGTTCATGGTGTCCCGTCTACCCAGCACTCTTTGTCACATAATGCTTTCAAACTACTGATGGTTTTGGCCTCCACCACCTTCTCACTTAACTTGTTCCAACCGTCTACCACTCAGTTTGCGAAAATGAATTTTCTTATATTTCTTCGGACTCTTTGTTTAGTTATTTTAAATCTATGACCTCTTGTTCTTGAAGTTCCAGATCTAAGTTTATCTTCCCTATCAATTTTAACAATTCCTGTTACTATTTTGTACGTAGTGATCATATCACCTCTTTTCCTTGTGTCTTCTAGTTTTGGCATATTTAATGCCTCTAACCTCTCCTCATAGCTCTTGCCCTTCAGTTCTGGGAGCCACTTAGTAGCATGTCTTTGCACCTTTTCCAGTTTGTTGATGTGCTTCTTAAGATATGGGCACCACACAACCACTGCATATTCTAGCAGCCTAACAAAAATCGTGAACAATTTCTTTAGTATTTCGCCATCCATGTATTTAAAAGCAATTCTGAAGTTAGAAAGTGTAGCATAGGCACCTCACACAACGTACTTTATGTGGTCCTCGGGTGATAGTTTTCTATCTAGAACCACACCTAGATCTCTTTCTTTATCAGAATTCTGTAAACATTTCTCACATAATTTATAGGTTGTGTGAGGTCTATGTTCTCCTATTCCACATTCCATAATATGGCATTTATTCACATTAAATTCCATTTGCCAAGTGGTGCTCCATATATTTATTTTGTCCAGGTTTTCTTGAAGGGCCTGGCAATCATATAAGTTTCTTATCCTTCCTATTATCTTAGCATCATCGGCAAACATGTTCATATACTGTAATTCTGTATTTCATCTGGTAGATCATTTATTTAGACAAAGAACATCACAGGTGCAAGAACTGAACCCTGTGGTACTCCACTTGTGACGTTTCTCCAGTCCGATACATTTCCTCTGATTACCACTCATTTTTCTATCAGTCAAAATTCTTCATCCATGTTAAAAGCTTACCTGTCACCCCTCCAATATTTTCCAGTTTCCAGAATAACCTCTTATGTGGAGTTCTGTCGAAAGCCATTTTTAGGTCCAGATAGATGCAGTCAACCCAACCTTCTCTTTCCTATAAAATCTCTGGCTCGATCATAGAATCTGAGTAAATTCGATACACAGGATCTTCCAGATCGAAAACCATACTGTCTGTCTGACATTATATCATTTCTCTCCAGGTGTTCTACCCATTTAGTTTTTATTATTTTTCCAATATTTTGACTATTGACTATTAATATTACAGACAATTATTATTGTCAATGATACAGGTCTATAATTGAGGGGGTTTTCCCTGCTGCCACTTTTGTAGATTGGAACTATGTTAGCCTTTTCCCACATATCTACGACTCCTGTACACAAGGATGTCTGAAAAATCAGCTGAAGTGGAATGCTGAGCTCAGTTGCACACACTCTCAAAACCCATGGTGAAACTCCATCTGGGACAACTGCTTTGTTCTTACTTAGCTCCAGGAGCAATTGTTTCACTTCGTCTCTAGACACCTCTATGTGCTCTTATGTTGTTCTCTGGTATTCTTATTGTCTCTGGTTCTCTGAAGACTTCATTTTGTACAAACTCACTTTGGAACTTTTTGTATAATGTTTCACACATTTCCTTTTCATTTTAGGTGTATCTGTCCCCCATTTTCAACCTCTGAATATTATCCTTTACCTGCAGCTTGCTTTTAATGAATTTATAGAAAAGGCCTGGATCTGATTTACATTTGTCTGCTATACCGTTCACAAAGTTCCTCACTGCTTCTCTCCTTACTGACGTGTAGTTGTTTCTTGCGTCTTTATATCGCTGGTATGTTTGGGAGTTTAGTCTCTTTCTATAATGATTCCATGCTTGTGTCTTTTGATCTCTGGCCCTCTCGCAATTTCTGTTGAACCAACCCTGTTTCCTAGGTCTGCATCTCTGTTTTGGTATGAATGTTTGTGTGCCTTCATCGTATATTTTGCAAAATTTGGCATACATCTCATTTACTTCCTTGCCTAGCAACAAGTCTGTCCAATTATACCCCATGAAAAAATTTCTACGTTCCCCATAGCGTCTTCTCTTCAAATCAAGTTTAACAACTGTTTCACTGTCCCCCATTCTCTACTAGATTATATCGCATAGCGTATTTAATGTCCATGAGGACGTGATCACTCTTTCCCAAGGGAGGAAGGTACTGGATGTCAAATACCTCTTCTTTCCGGGTGAATACTAAATGCAGTACTGACGGAACATCCCCTTCCCTCATTCTTGTAGCCTGCTTGACATTTTGATACATGAATGTCTCCAAGATGAGGTTTACAAATCTGCCTGTCCAAATGTCCTCTGTTCTTGCCTCGCAGGCCTCCCAGCCTATTGCTTTAAAGTTGAGGTCCCCCAGTACCAACAATCGGGATTTATCTTTGTCAGCTCGTACCATAATCTCTCTCATGACCATTATGAGGCCTTCTCGTTTGTCATCCAGTTCTTCCTTTGTCCATGTGTTGCTTGCTGGTGGGCTGTAGGCATTTAAAATTATCAGCTTATCATCTTGATTCCAGAGCTGCAATGCCATTATGTCAATATCTCGAGGGTTTTGAAATATTAACTCTCTTACCTTCAAGTATTCTTTCACCAGAACAACCACTCCTCCCCCCTTCCTAGTTTTCCTGTCACGTTTCCAAACTGAGTAGCTCCTTGGGAATATGATCTCATTTAAAATATTTTCTTCAAGTTTTGTCTCCGTTAATGCGACAATATCTAGGACTTTGAGCTGAATTATATCCTTCAACTCCAATATTTTTTATCTTGCTCCATCTATGTTGATGTATACTTTTTTCAGGAATATGTTCCCCCTTCCCTTTGTTCTTTACATCCCCTATCTTTAATGATTTTGTTACTTTGTCTTTATGTACCATTTCACAAGATTTCCAGTCCCTGACACTTTGTAGAAAAAAGAATTATTTCTTTTTCATTTCTATCCCCATTTAGACATTTCGCTTCATTGAGGTCATTTTCAGCTTTTCACTGTCCTTTTTTAAGAGGTCTTGTCTTATTGACCAAAATTTGCCATCCTCGTCACATTGCAATTTTCTGGTATTCCGAAGCACTTCTGTCATATACTTCACTCCATTAAACGTCACCCTTAAGAGGCGGTTCTTGTCTTTCTCATATTTTCCTATCCTCCTAAAATCACTAACATGCTCCTTTGAATTTAGGCCTTCTCCTAATACTACTATTCTATGTATGCATGTTTGCCAGGAGTTTCAAGTACTGGAGCAGCATGTGCTTAGGGTCACCTTCTCTAGGTGCTCTGTAAGTACTGCTCTTGCGTCTCAGGGTTATTTTCCATGGGGCATTTGAATTCCACTCCCCGTTGAAGGGCCTCCTCGTTTGTGGTTGTCTTCGCCTATGGGGTGCGTCAGGGGCCTTGTGGCTTTCTGCCCTGCCCTTGATAGAGGTGTGTTTGTTGGCTGGTGGGGTGCACTGCTGTTGGCACAGCCTATTATTCAGCTATCGATGGCAGGCCGATAGCTGTTGGTTTCTCTCTGACTGCTTATTTGCTGTTGTGATGTTTTGGGGGTTTTATTGTGCTTTCTCTTTTCACTGTATTTTTTGCCTTTTTTTGGCAGAGCATTCTGTTTTTCACCTGATTGGGCTTTGCCTAGAGTACTGTTGGTGGTGGTGGTCCTCCTTTGTTGGCCATAGGGCTTTTCCTTGGCTGCTTGTGGTTGGATTGCCTGCACTGACAGGATTTATTGCCTTAGCTGGCCCCAGTGCCTGGGCTTCCTGTAGGGCTCATTCATCCTACAGGCCCTGGAAAACCCCAGCAGGCTCAGTTGTACAATGGTACCTCTTCCAAGTCTGCTTTCGCCTTGTGGAAATTTGTCAGTTGCTCGTTGGTTGCCCTTGCCTCTGGGTGACGATCATCCATTCTGCCTCCGCCTTGCTGCCTGGTGGCCTCGTGGAAGGTCTTACTACCATGGAGAATATCTGTGACTACAGGAGAATACGCAGGTACATAAAAGGGAAAGATTGACCTTTGAGGATCACCCTAAACGGTGCCAAATAGATGGAAGAAGTACTAAGAAATGCTAGAAAATTACAAAGTGATGAGGATGGGAAAGTATGGTCGTTAAGACAAGATCTTTCAAGAGAAGACAGAAAGAAGCTGACAATGAACATCTAAAGGTAAAACATTGAAATGAGAGCAGAAACAAAGAAGAAATCAATTCTTTTTTCTACAAAGTAATAGGGGTAGGCAGGCCAGTAAAATGGTACAAAAAGGCAAACCAACAAAATCGCTAGAGAAAGGGGTAGTGAAGAATAAGGAGAGGGGGAACATGTTCCTGAAAATTGTATACACCAATGTAGATGGAGTGAGATCAAAGATACTGGAGTTAAGTGGTGCAATACAGCTTCAGATGTCAGACGTTGTTGCACTCACGGAGATGAAACTTGATGTTATTTTAAACGAGGTCATATTCCCAAGGGGCTACTCAATTTGGAGACGGGACAGAAAAATTAGGAAAGGCGGTGGCGTTGCTGTGCTGGTGAAAGAACACCTAAAGGTAAACGAAATAATGATGGCTAATCCACGAGAAGTTGAAATACCTGTAATAGCACTAAGAGATCTGCCATGAGGATGATAAACTAATGACCATGACCATAAATGCATATAGTCCACCGCCAAGCAGCACATGGACAGAGGAGCTAGATAATAAACGAGAGGGTCTTATAACAATAATGAGAGAGATTATAGCGAGAGTGGATAAAGATAGATCATGACTGTTGGTAGTCGGCGACTTCAATTTGAAATTCATAGACTGAGAAGCATATGATGCTAGAACAGAGGACTTTGGGAACTGTAAATACGTAGACCTCATCCTGGAAACATTCTTGTATCAACATGTTAAACAAGCTAGGAGGATGAAGGAAGAGGATGTTCCCTCCATGCTGGATTTGATATTTACCAGGAAAGAGGAAGAGATATTTGACATTCAGTACCTTCCTCCCTTGGGTAAAACTGACCATGTCTTTTTGGGAATGAAGTATGCAATGCGTTATAATCTGGAAGAAAATAAGGAGGTTGAAGCAGTTGAAAAATCTGACTTCAGGAGAGGATATTATAGGGACTATAAAAACTTTTTTAGTGAGTATAATTGGACAGACTTGTTGCTAGGCAAGGAAGTAAATGAGATGTATATCAAGTTTTGTGAAATATATGAGTAAAGGCACAAACACATCTATACCAAAGCAGAGATGCAGAACCAGGAAACAGGATTGGTTCAGCAGAAATTGCGAGAGGGCCAGAGACAAAGAGATAAAAATGGAATCAATATAGGAAGAGGCCAAACCCCCCAAATATACCAGCGATACAAAGATGCAAGAAACAACTACAGGGCAGTGAGGAGATGGGCAGAAAGAAATTTTGAAAGAAGGATTGCGGACAAATGTAAAACAGAACGAGGCCTATTCTATAAATTCATAAACAACAAATTGCAGGTAAAGAATAATATTCAGAGGTTGAAAATGGGAAACAGATTCACAGAAAATGAAAAGGAAATGTGTGAAACATTAAACGAAAAGTTCCAAAGTATGTTTGTGCAAAATGAAATCTTCAGGGAACCAGACACAATAAGAATTCCAGAGAACAACATAGAGCACATAGAGGTGTCTAGAGACGAAGTGGAAAAAATGCTCTAGGAATTAAGGAAGAGCAAAGCAGGTGTTGGTCCAGATGGCGTTTCACCATGGGTTCCGAGAGAATGCAGACCTGAGCTCAGCATTCCACTTAAACTGATTTTTCAGATATCCCTGTGTACAAGTGTCGTAGCAGATGTCTGGAAAAAGGCTAACATAGTTCCAAGCTACAAAAGTGGAAGCAGGGAAGACCCCCTCAATTACAGACCTGTATCATTGACAAGTGTAATAGTTAAAATATTGGAAAAAATAATTAAAAGTAAATGGGTAGAACACCTGGAGAAAAACTATATATCAGACAGTATGGTTTTTGATCTGGAAGATCCTGTGTAACGAATTTACTCAGTTACCATGATCGAGCCACAGAGATTTTACAGGAAAGAGATGGTTGGATTGACTGCATCTATATGGACCTAAAAAAGACTTTCAACAGAGTTCCACATAAGAGGTTGTTCTGGAAACTGGAACATATTGGAGGGGTGACAGGTAAGCTTCTAACATGGATGAAAAATTTTCTGATAGAAAAATGAGGGTAGTAATCAGAGGCAATGTATCGGACTGGAGGAATGTCACAAGTGGAGTACCACCAGGTTCAGTTGTTGCACTGGTAATGTTCATTGTCTACATAAACAATCTACCAGATGGAATACAGAATTATATGAACATGTTTGCTAATGATGCTAAGATAATAGGGAAGATAAGAAACTTAGATGATTGCCATGCCCTCCAAGAAGACCTGGATAAAATAAGTATATGGAGCAACACTTGGCAAATGGAATTTAATATGAATAAATGTCATGTTATGGAATGTGGAATAGGAGAACAGAGACCCCCCACACAACCTATAAATTATGTGAGAGATCTTTAAAGAATTCTGACGAAGAAAGAGATCTAGGGGTGGTTCCTGAGGACCACATTAAGAACATTGTGCTAGGAGCCTTTGCTACACTTTCTAACTTCAGAATTGCTTTTAAATAAATGGATGGAGAAATACTAAAGAAATTGTTCACGACTTTTGTTAGACCAAAGCTGGAATATGCAGCAGTTATATGGTGCCCATATATTAAGAAGCACATCAACAAACTGGAAAAGGTGCAACGACATGCCACTAAGTGGCTCCCAGAAGGACAAGACCTACGAGGAGAGGTTAGAGGCATTAAATATGCAAAAACTAGAAGGTCGAGGAAAAAGAGGCGATATGATCGCTACGTACAAAATAGTAACAGGAATCGATAAAATTGATAGGGAAGAATTCCTGCGACCTGGAACTTCAGGAACAAGTGGACATAGTTTAAAACTAATGAAACAAAGCTGCCGGAGAAATATAAGAAAATTCACTTTTGTAAACAGAGTGGTAGACGATTGGAACAAGTTGGGTGAGAGGGGTGGTAGAGGCCAAAACCATCAGCAATTTCTAAGCATTATGTGACAAAGTGCTGGGAAGACAGGACACCACAAACGTAGCTCTCATCCTGTAACTACACTTAAGTAATTACATTTAGTTTTAATTATTTTTTCCAATATTTTGACTGGTTGATACCTGGTTGATAGGGTTCTGGGAGTTCTTCTACTCCCCAAGCCCGGCCCGAGGCCTGGCTTGACTTGTGAGAGTTTGGTCCACTAGGCTGTTGCTTGGAGCGGCCTGCTATTACACTTGTCAGTGATAAAGATTTATAATTGACTGCAGTGGCTGCAGGGGTCTTCCCTGCAACCACTTTTGTAAACTGAAAATCTGTTAGCCTTTTTCCATACATCTGCTAGAACTGTACACAGGGATGCCTGAAAAATCAGTTGAAGTGGAATGCTGAACTCAAATGTACATTCTCTTAGAACCCATGGTGAAACTCCATCTGAACCAACTGCTTTGTTCTTACTTAGCTCCTTGAGCATTTTTCCACTTCGCCTCTATAGACATCACTATGAAATTCTCTGTTCTCTGAATTCTTATTGAGTCTTGTTCTCTGAAGATTTCATTTTACACAAACATACTTTGGAACTGTTTGTTTAATGTTTCACACATTTCTTTTAATTTTCCATGAATCTGTTTCCCATTTTTAATCTGTGAATATTATCCTTTACCTGCAATTTACTTTTGATGAATTTATAGAATAGGCCTGGTTCTGTTTTACATTTGTCCACTATTCCTTGCTCAAAATTTCTTTCTGCCTGCAGACAATGAGTCACAATAACATGGCTAAAGATATGATGACCAAACCACACACCAGAAGATGGAGACGATGATGTTTCAGTCAGTCCTGGACTATTATCAAGTCAATTGTAGTCCAGGACGGACCATAACGTTGTCGTCTCTTCATCTTATGATGTGTGGTTTGGTCATAATTTCTTTGTGCCTCTCATCACTCATGTAGTTGTTTCGCGTGTCTTTGTATCGCTGGTATGTTTGAGGGTTTGGCTGCTTCCTATACTGATTACATTTTTGTTTTTGTTTTTTATCTCTGGCCCCTCTCAAAATTTCTGATGAACCAATCCTGTTTCCTCGTTCAGCATTTCTGTTTTGGTATAATTTTTTTTGTGGCTATCATATATTTCCCAAAACTCGACATACATCTCATTCACTTCCTTGCCTAACATCGTCTTTCAAATAAATTCCTTAAAGAAATTTCTAAGTTACCCATAATGTCCTCTCCTGAAATCATGCTTTTCAACTGTTTCAACTTCCTCATTCTCTTCCAGATTTTAACACATTGCATACTTTATTCCCAAAAGGACATGGTCACTTTTACCCAAGGAGGAAGGTACTGAATGTTAAATATCTCTTCCTCTTTCCTGGTGAATATCAAATCCAGCATGGAGGGAACATCCCTCATCCTCATAGCTTGTGAAAGACTTCCCACTCTTAATCTGTGTTGACCTGGGTTGTAAAGTTCATTGTTTTTCATAAAACTGGAGATTTGATTTATAATCACTCTTTCAAAAACTTTGATTATGTGTGATGTTAGTGAATCTGGTCTATACAGTAGTTTTTTGCCAAAGTTTTACTACCCCCTTTGTGTAGTGGAGCTATATCTACTGATTTAAATGCTGCTGGTATCTTCCCTGTATCCAGGCTCTTTCTGTATTACAATGAGCGCTTGCACTACTGGTACTTTATATTTCTTTGTGAATATCGAATTCCACCAGTCAGGAAGTGGGGCTGAGTGCATGGGCATGTTGTCAATTTCTCTTTCGAAGTCTTCTGCATTCATGTTTATATCATTTATATTATCTGGAGTTTAGATGCCAATCATAAAGAAACTCTCCAATTCTTCAATTTTCATGTTGTTTATTCTAGTGCTAAACATAGCCTCTTATTGGCCTTTTAGGATTTCACAAATTTCTTTGTCATCCTGTCTATGCTCCTTCAGTTTTAAGTAAAGATCCAATACTGGTGGTTTTTTATTTTGATTTCACATACTGTATGTGAACAAATATTTTGGGTTCTTCTTTATCTTGTGTATGGCTTTCTGTTCAAATTCCAATTCCTCAAACTGGTATGAGTGCTTCTTCGTCTAATCTATTTTTTTTCCCTTTTCCTGTACTGTCATCTATGTTATCTTTCTAGAGTGGTCCTCTTTCTGACCCTCCTCACAGGCACATGCTTCAGGCAGATCTTATATGCATTAGCTGTCAATAACTGATGAAATAAAGGAAAGTAAAGTGTGTGTGTAAGTAATAGTAGTCTTGGTGAAAGGAATAACACTATAAAAAAAAAGAATCAATGGGTCAATAATGGACATCAAAGGCCTGCAAAAAACACTCAAGAAATGGAGAATGAGGTGTGGGGGGGGATAATATACAATGAATGGCTATCATTTAATGAACTTATTGGGGATGAATTAGAAAGCGCATTGATTAATAATGGATCACCCTAGACTGAAAATGGTGGCATGGAATGTTAATGGTTTTCACAAGTCAAGCCTGGCCTCGGGCCGGGCTTGGGGAGTAGAAGAACTCCCAGAACCCCATCAATCAGGTATCAACCAGGTTTAAGAAACAGAATTATGGATGTTCATTGTTATGTACAGTACTGGAAAATGAAACTGATGTTGTAACCCTCCAGGAGACAGGAATAGGAATGAAGACTTATTGAAATTAAATGGCTATACAGGGTTTCACCTTTTCTCCACAAATAACACAAGAGGGATGTCGATTTATGTTAAAAACACCATACCAGCAGAGTTAGTAGAACCTCTGTAAAAAACACAGGGTATAGAGTGTGTCTGTGGTAAATTATCATTAAGGGGAGGGGAATTTATTGTAGTTAATTTGTATCTATCCAGGAATTTTGACGCTCACTATCTACCCGACTGCATTTATACTAATCCTTCACTGGTCATTGGGGACCATAATGCTCGGCACACAAGCCTTGGGACAGTGGGAAGTATTAACAAAAATTGGGTCAAATGGTTACAGTTTCTTCAAGACCATCCAGATACCTGTCTCTTTGGGAAATAATGAACCAACTCACATCAGGGAAGGACGGCTTGACTATGCCTGCATTTTAAACTCTCAAGGGATTATGGGGGAGGCTCGGGTTGTTCGGGAACTACTTAGTGATCACTTTGCTTTGTATGTTGAATTACCACTGGGAAAAAAACAAGTCCACTTTTAAAGGAAAAGATTAAATATTAATAAAGACAAGAAAAATGAATTTATACAAAATATAGAAGATTGGTACTTTGTAACAATGCACGCTTCTCTGAGTCAATAGCTTAGGCATGGTTGAGAACACACACAAATTAGTACGGAGGAAAAATAATGGGGGCAGGGGGAAGCAAGATACATTGACCGAAGAAATTTAAATATTCTAATAATCAGCAGGTAAAGGGGTGGGAGAGAATGCTACGGAACACACACAAAGAATGGTTAAAAAGTGGAATAAGGGATTAAGAGAAAAATACAATGTTGGAAGTGGCTAGGGAATGCAGTCAGGTAAGGAAGGAGGCACAGGACAGATACTGGCAAGAGTTTGCTCAGTGCATTGGTAATAAAGTGGTACCTCCGTTTTTTTAATTTAATCCGTTCCCAGAGATGGTTTGAAAACCAAAAATTTGAAAACCGAGACAAATTTTCCCATAAAAAATGATTTAAATTGAATTAATTCGTTCCACACCCCCAAAAATATCAACTTAGTGTATTTTATACATACTACTACTAGTATTTGTACATGTACAGGTATATCTTACCTTTATTGAGAACTCTTGTTGGCGAATGGAAGATGGTGAGGAAGGGGGGGAGAAAGAGTGGTGTTAAGTGTTTGGAAGGGGGAAGGAGGAGTGGTAGTGTTAGTGTTTGGAAGGGGAGTCCCCTTCCATTATAACAGCAGTGATGACATTTCTGGGCTACTCTCTCTCTCTCTCTCTTACATTTTGCAGGCATACCACTAGGACCTGGCTGTGGCTCAATGCTTGCTTGTTTCAACACTTGTCTGTAGTGACCCCTCCCTGTCCAGCTCGTTGTTGCCGTTTGAGGGGCTTGGTGGGCGGCTGCCGAAGTGTGATGCTCCTTAGGGCGGTCCCTTGACCTTTTGTAGCCTTGTGCTCCTGCTGCTGTCCACACAAATTTTGCTGGACGCCTTTTCCTTTTCCTTTTGTTTCGTTTTTCTCCCCCCCTCTTCTCCTTTCTCGCTGTCATTTCCTGCTGACCTTGTGCCTGTTTTGATCATTCTTTTGGCATTCTTTTCTTTTGACGCCCTTGTGTTTGAGGAGGCATACTCTTGCACCCATAGAACTGTAGTACCCAAAGTCTTGAGCGAAGGGAATCTTTTATTGTCACTCCCCCTTTCGTCACTGAACCCGATCTCGATGGACTGACGGTTCTTAAGGTGGCGTTTTTTGGGCGTATACTCATGACGCACCCCTAGGGGGCCCCGGCATGATCGGTGATAGCTTCTTGTTGGGTGTCCTGCCTCTAATTGTGGCTCCATGGTGGGTATGGGGCACATTCGTGAATGAAAATGTCTCTCTTCATCTTTATGTCATTGAATGTTTCTCTTGTACCCTCTCAGGCTCGTGGGGTAGGCAACCAAGCCCTCGAGTTAGACTGTATTGGAAGACCAGGCTCTGTAGCCCCCGCTGCGTTGGGCCCTGACCTTGCTTCTCCTTTGACCCTCCTGACTTCTCCCCTCGGCTCCCCTCCCTCCTCTGTGATTGGGTCGAGCCACAAGCCCCCAGTGGTGACCACTTCGTTCCCTGGCACGGCTAAATCTCTCGTGACTACTGCGCCTTTTAACCCCTCTCTCTCTGGGGGTTCTCAACGCCATCCGCGCCACGGCCGCACTCGCTTGATTCCTTCCCGTACTGATGCATATCAGGCCTTGTTTGGTCCCGCTTCGTGGGCCAAATACTTTGATCTCCTCCCTCTTGATTCTACACCTGACGATTTCTCCCTCCATCGGCATCTTGTTGATTCCATAGATGCCTCTGTTACCTTCAACCCCACTCATCTCGGTACATGTGTCGTTGCTGCTCCTTCTCAGGATGCAGCTTCCCACTTGGCTGCCTTATCCTGCCTTGGCGAAACCCCTGTTCGGGTCTCAAAGAACGCCCAGTTGAATGCCAGTGTTGGCACTATTCTCCTCCCCCATGTTGCAACCGGTGTTCGGAATCTGTAGGACTGCCATAATGATATTCGGCATATCCTCGATGCCCAAGGTCATTTTGTCCTCCAGGTAGACACGTTTACTCGTCCCCCCCCCTCCCCCCGTGGTCGTCGCCGTCAGACCCTTTGGGTTGTGAAGATTACCTTTGATGGTAGGACCCTTCCGCCCTGTCATTCTTGCTGGTGCCAGGTGCTCTGTCCAGGAGTACAGTACATTCTCTCCTCGGCTCTGTAATAAGTGCTGGAGGTTTGGGCATGGTGCCCTCCGCTGCTCTGGGACTGACTGTCTCTCTCCTTTACGTGAGGGTGAAGGTCACTCTAAGTCGGAGTGCACTTCTCCCTGGATTCGCTGCCTCAATTGCGGTGAGGCCCACCCTACCTTCTTCCGTGCGTGTATACATTACAAGCTTGAGGCAGCCGTCCTCAACTTGAAGCACCGGGAGCGTTTCTCTTTTCCTGAGGTGAGGCGCCAGGTTCGCTGGCTCCCACCTTATGCTAACGTCTCTTATGCTCGCGTGTTGTGCTCTTCCTCTCCTCGTCCTTCCCACCTTCCTCAGACTCAAAACCGTTTCCGGGCCTTGGACCCTGATACGCTCACCGCCCCCTCCTCTGTTCCTTTGAGTTCTGTCCCGATGGGTCCCCCTCCTGGTCCTCTGTCTGGGGTTCCCCTTCTTTCTGCCCGGTCTGTCATGTCTCCTGTGTGTTCTTCCTAGTCTCCTCTGTCTATTGGCTCTCCACGCAGCCTGTCAGCACGGGCTGATGTCCATCGCTCTCCCAACGGCCGTCGTGTATGCTCTCGTTCAGCTTCTCCTGTTGAGATGCTGGAATCCGTTGCCTAGTACGTAGTTGCTAGGACACCTGTCTCTTTGCATCAGAAGCGTAAGCCTGGCTCCTCTCCTTCCTCCTCCCCGGTGGGTAAAAAGGCTTCGCTTTCTTCCTCGCCCCCTACTTCTGACTCACTCTCTCCGTCCCCTCCCGTTTCAGTGGTTACGCCCCCTGTTCCTGCTGTGGAGGTCTTTTTAGCCCCCGCTTCCCTCTCGGTTGGTGCCCTTGATGAGGTGCGTTCCCTGGTTTTTGCCCCTCCTGCTGCTGTCCTTGGCCCTCGGTTATCCCCCCTCTTCCTCCTCCGGACCTTACTCGTCTGCCCCTGGTCGGTCCTCTAGCTACCTTCCCTCCTCCTTTACTCAGTTTACCCATGCCCCCTAACCCTGACTCTGATCCTGCACTTCTTTAAAGTGCTGTGTTCCCTTTTCGCCTTTGTTTCTTCGTTGTTCTCTGTTGCTGTCCTTCCTCTTCTCATCGATGTCTATTCTTCAATGGAACGTTCAAGGTTATTTCGCCAATTTCCTTGAACTCCAGCTTCTGATTTCACGGTTTTTGCCCCTTTGTGTCTGTCTCCAGGAGTCGATACTTGGTGCTCATCCTGGTCGCTTTTGTGGCTATTCCTTTCTCCCCCCCCCCCACCCCAGCTGTTGCTGGGGCTTCTAACTCTTCTGCTCTCTTGATTCGCTCTGATGTTCTCTTTGTCCCCTTACTTTTTCCTTCGCCTCTCCATTGTTCTGCTGCTTGTATCTTTGTGAGAAAATGGTACACAGTTTATTCCATTTATCTCTGCCCCCGAGTGTCCCACTTTCTCTTCCCGATCTGAAACACCTACTGGACTCCTTGCCGAAGCCTGTGCTCCTGCTAGGTGATTTCAGTTGTTGTCATTCCCTTTGGGGTGATGTTCTGACGAACACCCGGGGTCACCTTCTTGAACCGTTCATCCTCTATTCTTCCCTGTCTCTTTTGAATTCTGGTGAGCCCACGCATTTAGACTCTCGGACTCTCACCCTTTCCTGTCTTGATCTTTCTCTTTGCTCGTCTTCTCTTTGCTTAGATTTCACGTGGCAGGTTCTTGATGACCTCCATGGCAGTGACCATTTTCCCATCCTTGTTACCTTTTTCTCTTTTCACCCTCCCCTCTCCTTCCCTAGGTGGCAGTTTGCTAAGGCAAACTGGAACCTATTTACCCTCAGTGCTGCTCTCTCTGACCTCTCGCTTCTGCCTCTCCATCGCTCTCTCCTCCTTTTTCGTGACACCGTCTTCGACGCTGTCCTCTGCTCTCTTCCTCGCTCTTCCTCTCGGGGCCCACGGGAGTGCGTTCCCTGGTGGAATACAGACTCTGCTCAGGTTGTCCGCTTTAAGCGTGCAGCCTGGAAGAGACACCGACGCCGGCAGATTCTTTTCTTTTATTTTGGAAGGCGAGTGCAGTGGCCCGTAGGGCCATCCGTAGGGCTCCGGGGGGGGGGATTAGAAAACCGAGGTTCCACTGTACTAATAACCTTAATACTTAATATTTAGACCTACATTTAATAGTAAAATATCAAGGTAAATTTAAACTTGTAAACTAAGACATGTTATTATTCAAATTTAAACACCCTCTTTGGCAATTGTAGTCATTCATGCTCCTTTCTCTCTTGCAGGTCCAGCAAAAAAGAGGAAGAGGTGGTACAAGTCCCAACTAAACGTTCCCGCTTGTAGTACACTTGGGTGATAAACCACACTAATGGCATATGTTTCTGCTGCTCTTAAAAGAATTTAACTAAAGAAGATTACCCATTTCATTCTTAAATACAGTTTAGTAGAAAATTGACACAGTATAGTAAAAGAAAATTTATGCTTGCGGAAAATAGTAATAAAGAGAAAAGGTACCACAGTCCAACCTTTTTTTTTTATTATGAAATATTAGACATCTTATTCAGCGAGTTAAAAATATCTTGGATCTATGTGTAATATTTTTGGATATTCAGTATGAAATAATTAGCATAATTAATGTTGACACTAAAATATTTCAACTAGAAAATCTCAAGTGAACCTTATGACTGAAATAGCTTGCTGTTATAATATTATATAAATGTATTTTATGGCTGTAATTTTGCATACGAAATACTGTACTGTACTGTAAAATACCTTATTTAGGTACAGTACTTTACTAAAAATACACCAAACCAGCTGCTTTTCATATAGTTTTTATACTTCAAAACCTTTCCTTTTTTATTTCTTCAATGAAATTGTTTTTATATCTGAACATTTCTTGTAACTCTTTGTTAAACTTAAAACTTTGTGTAAATATTACAAGATAGTTAACTCCAATGCAGTGAAAGGTATTCACTCTATAAGCTCACCCTGTACTTTTGCAGCTATTTATTTTATAATGATTCTTTTAATGTTTTCATGTTAAGTGTTTACCAGTTACTGAATAATGTTCAAATTAAATAGTAGATACAGTATTTGAAATTACTGCATAGACATAGGTATTAGTTATTTTATAGCTTTTGTCCTAAAGCCCAATTTTCAGCCTGTACCTTATTGTAAAAGGTATATCTTGATCAAGTAATTTTGCCATTCTACACAAGTTAGAACTTTCACAGCCCCCCCCCCTTGCCAAAAAAAAATGAAGTGCAAGCATGTATTCTTGATTTTCTATTTGTACCCTCAGTGATTGGTGCCTTGATATAGTGTGAGGGCTCTTGTGTGCTGACTTAGAAAACCATACTGTCTGTCTGTTACTATATAATTTTTCTCCAGGTGTTCTACCTATTTAGTTTTAATTATGTTTTTCCAATATTTTGACTGACAATAATACAGGTCTATAATTGAGGGGGGTCTTACCAGCTGCCACTTTTGTAGATTGGAACTATGTTAGCCTTTTTCCACACATTTGCTAGGACTCCTGTACATGGGGATGCCTGAAAAATCAGTAGAAGTGTAATGCTGATCTCAGGTGTGCATTCTCTCAGAACCGATGGTGAAACTCCATCTTCGCCAAGTTCTTTGGTCTTACTTAGCTCTTTTGAGGCTTTTTTTTTTTTTTTTTGCTTTATCTCTAGGTACCTCATTGTTGTTCTCTGGAATTCTTATTGTGACTGGTTCTCTGTAGATTTAATTTTGTACAAACATACAGTACAGTACTTTGAAACTCTTCATTTAATGTTTCAGACATTTCCTTTTCTGTGAATCTGTTTTCCAATTTTAACCTCTGAATATTATCCTTTACCTGCAATTTGCTTTTGATAAATTTATAGAATAGGCCTTTGTTATGTTTCACATTTGTCCATTATCTCATTCTCAATCTTTCTGCCATGTATTTGTTTAGCACTATTTTGTTTCGCTGGTATGTTTGAGGGTTTGGCCTCTTCCTCTATTGATTTCATTTTTGTGTCTTTTGATCTCTGGCCCTCTTGCAGTTTCTGTCAAACCAATTCTTTTTCCTATTTCTGCATTTTTGTTTTGGTATAAATTTTGTTGTGCCTTTATCATATATTTCACAAAACATGACATGCATATCATTTACTTCCTTGCCTAACAGCAAGTCTTTCCAAAGTCCTCTCCTGAAATCAGGTTTTTCAACTGCTTCAACTTCCTCATTCTCTTCAAGATTACGCATTGCATACTTTATTCCCAAAAAGACATGGTCACTTTCGCCCAAGGGAGAAAGGTACTGAATGTAAAATATCTCTGCCTCTTTCCTGGCAAATATCAAATCCAGCATGAGGTTTATCAATCTACAGGTCCAAAAGTTTTCAGTTCTAGCTTCATATGCCTCCCAGTCTATGGATTTCAAGTTGAAATTGCTGACTACCAACAGTCGTTATCTGTCTTTATCCACTCTTGGTATAATCTCTCATTATTGTTATGAGGTCCTCTCGTTTATTATCCAACTTGTCCTTTGTTCATGTGTTGCATGATGGTGGGCTGTATGCATTTATGATGATTAGTTTATCATCCTGATTGCAACTCTCCAGTGCTATTATGTCAACTTCTCATGGATTGGCAGTCTTTCTTTTATTTACCTTTAGGTGTTCTTTCACCAGCATGGCAAAGCATCCACCTTTCCTAATTTTTCTGTCCCATTTTCAAATTGAGTAGCCTCTTGGAAATACAACCTCAATAAGAATATCATCTTCGAGTTTTGTCTGTGAGTGCAACAATGTCTGGCATCTGCAGCTGTATTACATAACTTAACTCCACTATTTTTTAGCTGTATTACATAACTCCACTATTTTTTTTTTATCTCATTCCATCTATTTTGGTGAATACACTTTTCAGAAACACGTTCCCTCTTTTACTTGTTCTTCCATCCCCTTTCCTGTAGCAATTTTGTTAGTTTGCCTTTTTGTACCATTTCACTGGCTTGGCTACCCCTATCACCTTGTAGAATTTTTTTTTTTATTTCTTAACCGTTCTTGCTCTCATTTAGATACTGTACATTGCCTCTACAAGGTTTAGTTTCAGCTTCTCTCTGTCTTCCTTTGAATGCTCTCGTCTTAATGACCATAATTTTCCTTCATCATTTCGTAATTTCCTAACATTCCTTAGTACTACTTCATCTATTTAGCACCATTTACAGTGATCCTCAAGGTTTGCTCTTTTCCTTTTTTGTATCTGCCCATTCTCCTGAAGTCGTAAATACTCTGGTTGTAAGACCTTCCACTAGCTCAACAATTTTATGTACTAGTTTCACTTCTTCTGACCTAGATGTTATTATCTTTTCTTTGCAACCAAAAATTAATAGGGACTTACTTCGCTCGACTGTGTTTTGCACCAATTTTGGGTTTGATGTCAGTTCCTTTCTGACTTCTAGTCTAATGTTTGTTTTTTCCTGTTTGGTGCAGTTTCTGGCTTCTTTTACTGCTTCTTCTCTTTTGTCCTTCTCCCTGGCCACATGTGCATAAGTAAGTTGCATATCCTTCTTGCATTGTTCTGTTCCCTGTGTAACTTCCTCCATCTGTACTATACTGACAAAAGCTGTTTTTCCTGTTGGATTTTCTTACCTACCCTATTGTGTCATTCAAGTTTAGATTTTCTGTAACTTCTTCACAGGCTTTATTCACAACTTTATTTTCCTCCTCCATCGCTTTGTTTTTAACTTTCTATTGATTCACGTCTTTGCATACTTCTTTCTCTTCAAGATCTGATACTTTGCTATTCAAGTGGTCATTACTTTCTCTCAAATTCCTGGTTATTTCAACATGATAATTCACAATAATGTCTAATTTTGCCAACTTGTTGTGTAGACTTCATATTAATACTTTCCTCATTGAATCCACCAAAATACAGCTCTGTTGTGTTTTTTTTTTTGCCAGTGGCCATCTTGAAGTTTGTCATCTGCACTGTTTTCACTATGGCAACGCTTTTTCTCATCTAATTTTTTTACTTCCTCTTGCACATTTGTTTTATCTCGCCTATTTTTCACATTCACTACGCATTTAAGTTTCTTGGGACACCACTCGTGGTCATCAATCTGTTCTACAATAATTAGGCATTTGAAATATCCAGGCAGGTGTGGACTCGGATGCAGAATGGTACATAGGTAATTACAGGATGAGAGCTATGCTCGTTGTGTCCCTTCTCGGTACTCTTTGTCATATAGCACTTTGAAACTACTGAAGGTTTTGGCCTCCACTGCCTTCTCACTTAGCTTGTTCCAACTGTCTACCACTCCATTTGCAAAAGAAAACTTTCTAATATTTTGTTTCCTTACCTTGAATATGTGCCCTCTTTTTCGTGAAGTTGCTGGTGTCAGGAATTCCTCTTTGTCAATTTGGTCGATTTCTGTTAGTATTTTGTAAGTGGTGATCATTTCACCCCTCTTTCTATTTTCTAGTGAGAAGGTTGTGGATGCTGAAACTGTTACTGCAGTAGTCTCAAACCGTCATATGACAAAGAGTACTGGGAAGATGGGACACCAAGCTTACCTCTTATCCTGTAATTACACTACTTAGATAATCACTTAAGGAATTTACATGGGTATCTATGTAATTTAACAACCTCTGATTTACTGGACCAATAGTTCTAATATCTGAATTCGAGAACAGTAACTGGAGCCTCATTTACAGAGTCATTGACATGGTACCCTCCCGAATACAATTAAATAAGTTACCGACATTTCAATCCCTCTGGATTTAGTCGAATCCCGATTTAACAAGTAGAGCATAATCCCATACAAGTCCTTAAATTGAGTGGATACTGTTTACCATACACAAAAATCTATTGTGATAATTACATTTTTTATGGCTGCACTGCACTGTAGAATACAGTATTTGTAATTTAAATTATATATATGTGTAATATATATATATATATATATATAATATATATGTCATACCTAGTAGCCAGAACGCGCTTCTCAGCCTACTATGCAATGCCCTATTTGCCTAGTAAGCCAAGTTTTCTTAATTTATATATTTTTAGATTTTTCTTTATGAAATAATAAAGCTATCCATTTCATTATGTATGAGTTAAGTTCTTTTTATTTTGAGTTAAAACTAACGTAGATATATGACCGAACCTAACCAACGCTACCTAACCAACGCTACCTAACCTAACCAATCTTAACCTAAACTAACATAACTAAGTCAATAATTTATGTTCCTAATATAATGTAATACAAATATTTAAAATAAACAAACTGGAAACAATTTATTGAAAATAAAGAAAATCACTCAGCCTATTAGGCAAATTGGGCCTTGCATAATAGGCTGAGAAGTGCGCTCTTGCTACTAGGTACGACATATATATATATATATATATATATATATATATATATATATTATTAAATATGACCGAAAAAGTAAGATTAATAATTCTAACACGAATTTTCTCAATCCTTCGTACATTTCCTTTCACTGTTGGAGGTAATTCAAAAATCAATTCTCCAAAATTCATTTTTATTTCTAGTCTGACGCGACACTTGAGCGCGTTTCGTAAAACTTATTACATTTTCAAAGACTTTACACATACACAACTGAACAGAACTTACATATCTCCGATTTGTTTATATCTACATTTGAGTGAGGTGGATGGGGTGAGGTGGTATTTAATAGGGTATTAATTTCATCAACACAAGACACAGACAACACAAGAGTTGGAAATTCTGTTGGACGACATATTCGACCTCGAGACACAAAAGAAGGTCACTACCAAAGATACCTTACAAGCAGAACTTATTGCAGAAGGAGGAAAGAATCGAGGCAATTACAGAAGCACCATACTGTCCCCCGAGCTCAAAGCGGCAGCTAAAAGCCTTCGTGAGAACAAGGAGATAGTTGTCAGGAGAGGTGACAAGTCGCCAATATATGTCATTCTTAAAAAAGACGAATATCTGGCGAAAATGAACCTCATACTCTCTGACCAAACTAAGTTCCAAAGGGTAACGAATGACACTACAGCCGAATTAAAAGCAAAGGTCAACAAACTGATCGAAACTGTGAACGCCAAGAAATCCGGACTCCACCTGCCAAAGATCATTGGGGAATATAAACCTGGATATGCGTATAAAAATGTCAAGACACACAAGCCTGGAAACCCACTTCGGCCAATCATTAGCCAGATACCCACACCCACGTACAGACTGGCGAAGCGACTCAACGGCCTGCTGACTCCTTATGTTCCTTGCGCCTTCAGCCTGAAGTCTCCAATGGAATTTGTTGACTTACTGCGGGGCACACGGGCCACAGGGATAAGAGCCTCGTTGGACGTAGAATCGCTGTTTACCAACGTACCTGTGGACGAGACAATCGGGATGATAGCCGACAGAGTGTATCGTGATCCAGCCTGTACTCCTCTTGACATACCAGAAAATATTCTGAGGAAACTACTCCAAGCTTGTACTAAAGAGGCACCCTTCTTGAGCCCGGATGAGCACATGTATAAGCAAGTAGATGGGGTCGCCATGGGTTCACCCCTAGGTGTCCTGTTTGCAAACTTCTACATGGGTACCATCGAGCAAAAAGTCTTAGTCGACATGAACTTGAAACCGGCCATATACTGCAGGTATGTTGACGACATTTTTACACAGGTACCTGATGTCAGACATCTGCAGGAGCTGAAGGAGGCATTTGAGCAGAGTTCCGTGCTGCGTTTCACTTACGAGATGGAAAAGGATGGGAAGCTGCCCTTTCTAGATGTAACAGTCATGGAAAAGAGCGGAGGTTTCCACACTGCAGTCTACACTAAGGAAACGAACATAGGAATGTGCCTAAATGCCAACAGCGACTGCCCAGACAGGTAATTACCTAAGTGTAGTTACAGGATGAGAGCTACGCTCGTGGTGTCCCGTCTTCCCAGCACTCTTTGTCATATAACGCTTTGAAACTACTGACGGTCTTGGCCTCCACCACCTTCTCACTTAACTTGTTCCAACCGTCTACCACTCTATTTGCGAAGGTGAATTTTCTTATATTTCTTCGGCAACTGTGTTTAGCTAGTTTAAATCTATGACCTCTTGTTCTTGAAGTTCCAGGGTTCAGGAAGTCTTCCCTGTCGATTTTATCAATTCCTGTTACTATTTTGTACGTAGTGATCATATCACCTCTCTTTCTTCTGTCTTCTAGTTTTGGCATATTTAATGCTTCTAACCTCTCCTTGTAGCTCTTGCCCTTCAGTTCTGGGAGCCACTTAGTAGCATGTCTTTGCACCTTTTCCAGTTTGTTGATGTGCTTCTTAAGATATGGGCACCACACAACAGCTGCATATTCTAGCTTTGGCCTAACAAAAGTCATGAACAATTTCTTTAGTATATCGCCATCCATGTATTTAAATGCAATTCTGAAGTTAGAAAGCATTGCATAGGCTCCTTGCACAATATTCTTTATGTGGTCCTCAGGTGATAATTTTCTATCTAGAACCACTCCTAGATCTCTTTCTTTATCAGAATTCTTTAAAGATTTCTCACATAATATATAGGTTGTGTGGGGTCTATGTTCTCCTATTCCACATTCCATAACATGACATTTATTAACATTAAATTCCATTTGCCAAGTGGTGCTCCATATACTTATTTTGTCCAGGTCTTCTTGAAGGGCATGACAATCATCTAAATTTCTTATCCTTCCTATTATCTTAGCATCATCAGCAAACATGTTCATATAATTCTGTATACCAACTGGTAGATCATTTATGTACACAATAAACATCACTGGTGCAAGAACTGAACCCTGTGGTACTTCACTTGTGACATTTCTCCATTCCGATACATTGCCTCTGATTACTGCCCTCATTTTTCTATCAGTCAGAAAATTTTTCATCCATGATAGAAGCTTACCTGTCACCCCTCCAATATTTTCCAGTTTCCAGAACAACCTCTTATGTGGAACTCTGTCGAAAGCCTTTTTTAGGTCCAGATAGATGCAGTCAACCCAGCCATCTCTTTCCTGTAATATCTCTGTGGCCCGATCATAGAAACTGAGTAAATTCGATACACAGGATCTTCCTGATCGAAAACCATACTGTCTGTCTGATATTATATCATTTCTCTCCAGGTGTTCTACCCATTTAGTTTTGATTAGCTTTTCCAATACTTTCACTATTACACTTGTCAATGATACAGGTCTATAATTGCTATAATCTAAGGTACAAGAGGAGTGTTGTTAACGCATATGTCGACCGTGCTCTCAGCCACAGCTCAGAATGGAAGCAAGTCGACGAAGAACTCTGTAGGGTAAGGCAGGTCCTAGTCAAGAACGGCTTCTCCAATGGTTTCGTCGAAGACATCATAAGAAGGAAAGTGAAACGCCATGCAACCTCTGAAGAGACAACTAACACAACACCTATACCCCCTATTAGACTATTTTACAGGAACTTCTTTTCCACAGCTCATAAAACGGAGGAAAGGGTCCTGAAAGATATTGTTAATAGAAACGTTATCCCTACAGACAAAAATCAGAGGATACAACTGACGATTTACTATAAAACCAGAAAAACGGCCAGCCTACTCATGAGAAACTCTCCAGACACAAAGCAGAACGCTTTAAAAGAGACCAACGTCGTCTATGCCTTCAAATGCCCACTTGGGGACTGTAAGCTCCAAAAAACCCAGTATATAGGCAAGACAACAACATCTCTTTCTAGGCATTTAACGATGCATAAGCAACAGGGCTCCATTAAGGAACATATGATCTCTTCCCACAACCAAACCATCGCCAGAGAAATCCTAGTAAACAACACAGAAATCATCGATAGATACAGCGATAGCAGACGGCTTGACGTTTGCGAGGCACTGCACATTAAGAAGTCAACACCAGCAATCAACAGCCAATTAATGCACAACTATATTCTACCCACCTCAAGACTCCGCTCCAATATAGAAGCATCAAGAAATATGGACCAATAGGCTTTCTACAATCACTTCCATTTCAATACCCATTGTTTCGTGTTCTGTCTTGTGTTGATGAAATTAATACCCTATTAAATACCACCTCACCCCATCCACCTCACTCAAATGTAGATATAAACAAATTGGAGATATGTAAGTTCTATTCAGTTGTATATGTGTAAAGTCTTTGAAAATGTAATAAGTTTTACGAAACGCGCTCAAGTGTCGCGTCAGACTAGAAATAAAAATGAATTTTGGAGAATTGATTTTTGAATTACCTCCAACAGTGAAAAGAAATGTACGAAAGACTGAGAAAATTCGTGTTAGAATTATTAATCTTACTTTTTCGGTCATATTTAATAATATATGTCTACAGGAAAGACTGCTACCAAAATATACTAATATATATATATATATATATATATATATATATATATATATATATATATATATATATATATATATATATATATATATATATATATATCGTACCTAGTAGCCGGAACGCACTTCTCAGCCTACTATGCAAGGCCCAATTTGCCTAATAAGCCAAGTTTTCCTTAATTAATATATTTTCTCTAATTTTTTTCTTATGAAATGATAAAGCTACCCATTTCAATTTGTATGAGGACAATTTTTTTTTATTGGAGTTAAAATTAACGTAGATATATGACCGAACCTAACCAACCCTACCTAACCTAACCTAACCTAACCTATCTTTATAGGTTAGGTTAGGTTAGGTAGCCAAAAAAGCTAGGTTAGGTTAGGTAAGGTAGGTTAGGTAGTCTAAAAACAATTATTTCATGAAAACTTGGCTTATTAGGCAAATCGGGCCTTGTATAGTAGGCTGAGAAGTGCGTTCTGGCTACTAGGTACGACATTATATATATATATATATATATATATATATATATATATATATATATTATATTATAATATACACAGTGGCACCTCGACTTACGATTGTCCCTACTTACGATAATTTCGAGTTACGATGTAAATTTCATCGAAATATGCGACTCGACATCCGATGGTGTCGTCGACTTCCGATATTTGTTGGTACACGTTTGGGTCGACGGAGCGCGTAGTTTCTGGTCACGCAGTCCGACCTGCCTCAGTTTACTACAGCTGCCCGCTTAGTGATGATCACGCCTATAAGAAATTCCGTGTTTGTGGTGATTTTTTGCATTTTGAACATTAAAGTAATTATTATATATCACTCAATGAGTCCCAGGAAAGTCAGCGGTAAGGCTCAACATATGAAAACCCATGTAAGGATGACCATAGAGCTGAAACAAGAGTACAGAATGTCTCTTCCTCAACAATTAGGAAAATGTGTGCAACATGGGAAGAATTGCAAACCTTTGCTGAAACGACTCACCCAAATCAAGCTGCAGTAGCCTTAACCTATTCAATGACACTGTGATGCATCATTACAGACAAATATTAAAACGAAGGGAAAAACAAATGTCTCGACAAATTTGTAGTGAGACAAACAAGCACTGAACCACAACCAGGTCCTAGTGGTATTCAGGCAAAACGTAGGAGAGTGTAACATCACTGCCTAATGTGATAATGGAAGGGGACTCCCCTTCCAAACAGTAACAACTCTCCTCCTCTACCCACATCACCATCTTCCATATGCCATCAAGAGCCCTCCATAAAGGTAAGATCAACTTAGGTACTGTATTGTAGTTAGAAAAAACATTGTATTCAGTATAAAATGTATTTGTATGTTAATATTTTGGAGGGTGGGGAACGGATTAATTCAATTACCTTTATTTCTTATGGAAAAAATCGCTTCGACTTACGATCCGTCTCTGGGAATGGATTAGCATAGTAAGTCGAGGCCCCATTGTATATATATATAAATATCAATATATATATATATATATATATATATATATATATATATATATATATATATATGTCATACCTAGTAGCCAGAACGCACTTGTCAGCCTACTATGCAAGGCCCGATTTGCCTAATAAGCCAAGTTTTACTGAATTATTATATTTTCTCCAATCTCTTTCTTATGAAATGATAAAGCTACCCATTTCATTATGTATGAGGTCAATTTTTTTTTATTGGAGTTAAAATTAACGTAGATATATGACCGAACCTAACCAACCCTACCTAACCTAACATATCTTTATAGGTTAGGTTCGGTTAGGTAGCCGAAAAAGGTACGTTAGGTTAGGTAGTCGAAAAAACATTAATTCATGAAAACTTGGCTTATTAAGCAAATCGGGCCTTGCATACATACATATATATATATATATATAAATATATATATATATATATATATATATATATATATATATATATATATATATATATATATATATTTTTTTTTTTTTTTTTTTTTTTTTTTTTTATAATTGTGAGGGTACCACCTCTGGTGCCAATGTGGGGACCCATAGCCTCGGAGAAGAAAATAAAAAGTATTCAGAGGAGACCTTGTGGTTTCTCACTGAACACTAATATTATCTTCTCCTACCACCCCCATTCTTTTGTATGTACACATATATATTTACTTTATTTGAACTTTGTTACAAAAAAGGAGTTACATATGGGTTACAAAGATGGTTGTCATAGGTTGTCGAGTTCCTCCAGCTCCTCAGATGGCGGGCAGGAACCCTGGATGCAGTGCGCATTTCCCCTCTGTATCGCCACACTGAGGCGCTGGAAAAGAAAGCTGGCAGCTCTAGGGTCCCTTGTTGTTTCAATGAGCCTAGAACCCAGTTCCTTCAAAAAACTGGTAGCACTTTTACCCCAGGCGCTGAGCGTCTCAGAAGCAATGGGGAATATATATATATATATATATATATATATATATATATATATATATATATATATATATATATATATATATATATATATATATATATATATATATATATATGTGCATGCATGCTCAAAGTTAAGGTTTAATTAAAAAAAAAAATTTGATTAAAATGTATATTTCACAGTCTTATGAAGATAAAATTATACTATGTTATCTTAAGTTAATACAGAAGTACTGAATATGCAATAAGAAATAAACAGAGGGAAGGTGTAATTAAACATTTTACAGAACTTGAGCTACAATTTATAGACTACAAACATTTAACATGTCGTAGGAATTACCCAGTCACAAATTACTAAAATCAGTCTATATGGAATTACAATACCTTAAAACAAATCCTCCTGGAACATGTAGCAAAATTAGGAGTTTACTGAAGGAAAATCACTTTATAATTAGTAACAATTTAATGGCAAAAAATATATATATTACTCTAAAGCATTGAATAATGGTATTAAGCAGCTATGAATATATTAAAAGTTTAACTCTTAGCTTAAGCACCTTTAAATATTGTCCTAATACGTACAGGATCAACATTTACATGTATTATATACAGTACCTGCATAATACTGTACTCTTAACCAAAGCAATTTCTTTTATTATTATTTAACTCAAAACAAATGCCAGTACAGGTACAATACCTGTTTTTAAGCATTTCATTGTGACATCGTATCTGATAAGTCCATGTCCACATCTTGGCTTGGGTCAAAATGCTAAAAACCAAATGTTGATGCTGTATTGGCTTTTTGTTTGTATATTCTAGTAAGGAAAAACCAGCTCTTTCTACTTCTGCCAATTTTAATTTTTTCATAGAAAAAAAATTAATTTTCTAATAGAAAATACAGTCCATGTAACTCAAAACTAGACTGTGTGTTTCCAGTGTATACAGTGAACAACCTATGTCATTACAACCAACCAATAACCATAAAACCAGTGTTAAATGTAATGAAATGCTATTTTCTGGGTAGAGCCCCAGAGGCTCCATGGAGTCTATGGAGCTCCCCTCAGAAATGCCAATGGATTTGTTTTAAATTGCTATAACATTTTCTTTGAAAAGAGCATTGCTTAATGGAATATATGCAATACAGTATGATGAAAAGCTTCCAATTTTTTTTTGTTTAAAAGGGTTTTGTCATTACACAAAATTGAATTCAGGATTCTCAACTGTGAGTCGAGGACATGGACCACTGCAATACATTACAAATGAATATGAATATATGAATGCAGCACAGAAAAAAATTTTACTGATTTTTTACCTTTATGATAACAAAATGTGTTCTTCCATATTAATCATTAATGTAAACAATCTTTTAACAAGAATTAAACATTTACAGTACATTAAAAAACTATTTCTAAGCTTGTAAATCAATTCCAGCATGCTTAATATTATATACAGTTACTCTATAAATTTGTACACAACTTATTACAATATACAGAATAACATAATTAAGGTGTTATGTAAAAATATACAAATAGGCAAATGTTTCTTGTGCCATTCGTGCCTTTTTTTTTGGCATGACATTTGATTTTATCAACATAAGACAGCATATACTGGATCAAGGTGCCTGTTCTAAGGGCTAGAGTACCTGAACAAATATTACATGATTTATAATCATTACTACAATGATCCACAATGAATTATAGTCACATGTTACACTGTGGACCCATTTTTCATGAGGCAACAGAGGTCATCTTAACAGCAAAAGACTTAAGGTGATATCAAAACAGTTCTGCAAGTATACAAGATACACCCCAATCAAAATACAGTAAATACCAAATATTTAATATTTATTAACCTTTGATGTGTGCTTATCATCATTTATTGAGCACCTTGGCCAATGTGATTATCATTTGATTGTTATTATTGCTCACTTGTATAGCATTATGTTAATATAGTTATAACAGCTCTATATCAGGAGATAAACAGAGCCTATTGCAAAATTTGAATATTGTTTTGTTGTTGCTTACTATTCAACAACTTAACTAACTTAGCAATTAATAATAATAGGCTTAGGACTAACAACACTGCAAACCAGGCATGATGGGGATCTTATCAAACCTTTAAATTACTGAACAATTTAGAGGATGTTAATTTAACCTAGACAATTTCTTCAAGAGGTCAGATGTAACCCCAAACAAGGGACAATGATTTCAAGCTCAACAAGCCATAATGTAGGACTGAAAACAGGAGATGCTTTTTCACCCATAGGGTTATGAACCCATGGAAATGCCTACCCAGTAAAGCTGTTAATGCCAAAACTTAAATTTTAAAATCCAGCTGGAAAAAATCACCAGGGTCTTATTATGAGGACCTTTAACAAGTCGCCAGCTTCCTGTCCTCATCGAGTCACTAGTGTTTTAGTGGCCCTCGGGTAAATTCAGGTAAAATAGGGATACAGTGTACTGCACTATGGGCTTGCAGTTATTTTCATATGGCAATTTGGCTTTTCCCTGCCAGAGACTGAATCCATGCCTGGATGATATTTTCAGATAGAATCACAGCAAAGGGGGCCCTGATAGATGAGTGGACAGCACTTTGAATTCGTAGTCCTGAGGTTCCAGGTTTGATCCCGGTGGAGACAGAAACAAATGGGTACAGTTTCTTTCACCCTGATGCCCCTGTTACCTAGCTGTAAATAGGTCCCTGGGAGTTGGACAGCTACTATGGGCTGCTTCCTGGGGGTGTGTAATAAAAAGGAGGCCTGGTCTAGGACTGGGCCGTGGGGACGCTAAGCCCCAAAATCATCTCAAGATAATCTCAAGAAGGTGCAAGTTGCAAGACCCTTCCTTTGAGCTGTGCCAAGAACAGATTTACATGCAATTGCAATACATTTTATATTGCAGGCCTATGAACAGTACTCAATCATTGTTTTTGTTAATTATATACACCCTACTGTATTTCTAAACCAAGTTATTCAAAATAAACACTTTTTAAAGGGTCCTGTAGTACAGTCGGGTTTGTTCTCGCTGCTCAATAGAGAATTCCGGGCAGGACAGAAATGGTTGAGCGCATTTCCTATAATCTAATACCACTGTTCACCTACCAGTAAGTAGGTGCCCAGGTGTTAGCTTGTTGTGGGGTTGCACCCTGGGGAAGGAACTTGATGTAAGCCTAACGTGTATAAATCTTCAAGAAGAAGTCACTTCAAGAAGAGCCGGACCAACTGAGCTGTGGTGGATATGTGGACCTGCGGGTCGCCCAAAGCAACAGCCTGTTGCACCAAGCTCTCACAAGTCAGGGCCAGGCTTGGGGAGTAGAACTCCCAGAACCCCATCCAGGTAAATACACTCTGGCTGGATGTCCCGACACAATGAATTACAGTACAGTATTATGTATTATTACATCCTGTAAACTAATAAGTGAGAACTGACAAATCCTTTCCCTCTGTACTGTGTCAGTAAACTCTCCCATCTGCAATAGAATGATACAACAATAATAATTAGTTTTGCTTACTTGGGACTAGAAACTTGTGCATATACGTACTTCAGGCTAGTATTGATGTCCCTCCCAAGGTCAAATTATCAACGTTCTCCAGGATGCAACCCTACAACAGTTGTTTAACTCCTAGGTACATATTTATTGGTAGGTGAACAGACATTAAGTGAAAGGAAACATGCCAAACCATTTCTGTCACAACTGGGATCCCCAACTGAGAGTCGAGAACAAAACCAATTGTACTACAGCTTTTTACTATTTTTTTTTGTTATTTATATATACAAGAGTTCTTACATTCTTGTACAGCCACTAGCATGTGCAGCGATTTGGAAAAGTCCTTAATCCTATGTTTCCCAGAATACATCCCTGCCAAATCGTATTACAACCAGGTACCCATTTTACTGTTGGGTAAACAGAGGCTACAATTAAGGATTGGCACCCTGTAAACTCTTCCTGGCCAGGATACGAACTCAGGACAAAGCGGTCGCGAAACGCTAGGCGAGTGTCTTAACCACTATACCATGGGGGACTGCAAAGTTCACCAAACCAGAAAAAAAATATATATATTTTTTTTTATTCCTATTTTCACTTTTTTAATTTTAAGCAATTTTTTGTTTTAATGTGCACATGCAATGTGGCAATTTAAATATTTTGATGTTAAATATTGAGGCAACAAAAAATCTGAAAGGTGTGAAGAAGCCCCATAATAACTTAAAATTATATATATGCATGCATGTAAGCAAGCAAGCATGATGCACACATTATATAAAAGATCAGAATGATAAGAAAAGAAACTCATTTAAGGCTTAACTTTTATGTCCTAAAATAGTTTTCCCCACTAAGATAATGAGAAGAGTAATATATAATGTTAATGATCAATTCAAGTATAAACTGACCATTAAGATGAACACTGTCAATTAGCTATTATCATTCTCATCACTTTCAGAATCAGAATACACTCCAAGGAATGAAAGTCCACCAAGCCCTGGGGATCCAGACTTCAAAACAAGGTTTGCTGCTGAAGATCTGGTAGAAAAAATACCTTCAGCTGATTCTTTTGATAATGGTGTAATTTTTGTTTTGTTCAGTAGGCTACTCTTTTCTTCTTTTGGGTCAGATGATGTGGATGTTTGAGGCATGTCTAGTATCAGCTGATCTTGCACTGCGTTGGTGCTTGTCTTGGGGATTTCTTGTGGTACTTTAGTTTTAATAATTCCTGATAACCTAAATTTCATGCTAGTTTTCCTTACTTTATTTACATTGTTCAACAATAAATTAGGTATTTGTGAATCTTTTGACTCTTTTGCTATTTTTATTTTTTTCTTGAATTTTTCATGCTCATCTTCTTCTGGTAGAATTCTCTTTATCATCTGTCCTTCTACCAATTCATAGCCAAGGGCTTGAAGAGCTGCTAGTCGTTCAACTTCCTCAATTTGTTCTTGAGTCATCTTTCTTTCAGTTTCAAACTTTTCTGCAATCTTTCCAAGATCAATGCCTGCATGCCTATCATTCATTTCACGTAGGTCTTCAAGTGATTCTAATACTTCCATTTCATACTGCGACTGTTGAGTGCGGTTTTCTAAAAGTAACATTGGATTTGATTCTATTTCTTCTTTTGCTTCACGCTCCTCTCTCGCTGCCTGTTCTTCTGCCAACTTTAATGCTTGGAAATTGCGATGAGCACCAGCTTCAATAACGTAATCTGTGCTCTCTGGATCTGTTCTAAAGGAAATCTCAGCAAGACATCCCGGACACTTTATGTAAAACCGGTAAATTCGAACTCCAAGGTATGTCATGTTTTCTACATCCTCTTTCCTTGCATTAAATTTTTTTCCTTTGGCAATATACTCCCCACAAGTATAGCACTTGATATTGCAAGGAACCATTAACCTAACAGTAAACTGACGATTCCTAGGACATCTTGCCCTAGGAATCTTTGAAGGATCAAAGTCTGGGGGATAGTATTTATTGAGAACTTTACGTTCAGACATGTTAAGTTTTCAAAACTGCAAAGCACAACAATGTAGTCAATATGGCTGAAAGTCAGTAACACAAATGGGTGCGATGCCCAGCCCTTGAGAACAGTGTGTAATTAATGTGTGTGTTCTCCGCCAGAAGTAGTACATTCAGCACTGATGGTGTATTACCCACAACCTGTACTGTATATCAGTAAGTCATTAATTAAGTAGAGGCGCCAGTGTCAGCACTGGCGATGATCGTACTACCTCTACTTGGGCATCAACACTGGTGATAATTGTACAGTATTATAACAGCTTATGTGTTAGGAAGGAGTGCACCTGCCTGTATCAGCACTGGCGATGATCGGATTACCTCTATTAGGGTGTCAACACTGGTGATAATTGTATTAAGACAGCCAGGGCGTCTGGAAGGAGAGTGGCATCACAGTGTCAGCACTGGCGATGATCGCATTACCTCTACTCAGGCGTCAGCTTAGGTGATAATTATATTACCACAGCCTGGGCGTCATCAAGTCAACAATTAAGGAGAGCTGCATCAGCGGATGCCAGGCTGACCAACAACAAACGTAAACAAGCCGTCAGCTGGTCTGCGTCCCGATTCCTGCTCGCGGCTTATTAAATTCCTTGTAAACGTGAAACAATATTATATACTTCTTGGAACAAATATATATATTAAAATTACTGGAAATACTTGATCATTGTAGAAATATTTGATGAGTTTAGAAGGTGAAGGTGATAAGATGTAGTTAATACAGGGTATTGAGGGGGTTGGGAGGCGGGAACCACGCCGGGCCTGGCCAAGATGGCGGCAACCTAAAGGCGGTAAAACCCTTCCTCAGCATCCATCACAAGGCACCCATGGCCTAGGAGCTTTTCTGTAATCTACACTAACATGGTAAGTTCACCTATGTTTAAAAGCGTACATCGTGCAATAGCCACCCCTTTGAATGTTTGTGTAAGCTCTGATAGTGCGAAGGTCCAAATGCCAACTGCATCGCAACAACAGTAATTGACAGGACCTACCTGGCAGCAAGTTTACTGCTACAGAAGTCGGGCTGTGCCATGAATGTCCACTGGGCTGCGGAACGCTATAGTTATATATCAACATAAATTGAATTTGATTATTCACTGGGTAATGGATACTATCTACCACGGGTAATGAATACTATATTACCACGGGGACTACCACAACGCAGTGGTCAGTGGTAAATCACTCGCTCGGAGCTTCTCGAGTTCTTTGGCCTGGGTTCGTATCCAGGCTGGGCGCCAATCCTTAACTGTAGCTGACCAGACCACACACTAGAAGGTGAAGGGACGACATTTCAGTCCGTCCTGAACCATCAACTTGAGATTGGACCGATGGACGACCGAAACGTCTCGTCCCTTCACTTAACTGTAGCCTTTGTTCACCCAGCATTGAATTGGTACTTAGTTGTTAAATGCTTTGCCAAGTTGTATTCCGGATAAAAATTTGTATTAAGGACCTGCCCGAAACTGGAGGAATACTTCCGCCAGGGTGTCTGGATCTTTCCTCTCCAGTGGGATTTGAGTTGTGAACCTAGACAAATGATCCATTAATTAATGAAATGCTATGTGTGCTAGTGGTTTTACAAGAATGTAAGAACTCTTGTATATATATAAAAATAAAATAAAAATAATACATAAACTTTTTAATATATGTACTCATCAATTACATATTATCTAATCCATATATACCTAATATGTGTGTGTGTGTGTGTGTAATTACCTAAGTGTAATTACCTAAGTGTAGTTACAGGATGAGAGCTACGCTCGTGGTGTCCCGTCTTCCCAGCACTCTTTGTCATATAACGCTTTGAAACTACTGACGGTCTTGGCCTCCACCACCTTCTCACTTAACTTGTTCCAACCGTCTACCACTCTATTTGCGAAGGTGAATTTTCTTATATTTCTTTGGCATCTGTGTTTAGCTAGTTTAAATCTATGACCTCTTGTTCTTGAAATTCCAGGTCTCAGGAAGTCTTCCCTGTCGATTTTATCAATTCCTGTTACTATTTTGTATGTAGTGATCATATCACCTCTTTTTCTTCTGTCTTCTAGTTTTGGCATATTTAATGCTTCTAACCTCTCCTCGTAGCTCTTGCCCTTCAGTTCTGGGAGCCACTTAGTAGCATGTCTTTGCACCTTTTCCAGTTTGTTGATGTGCTTCTTAAGATATGGGCACCACACAACAGCTGCATATTCTAGCTTTGGCCTAACAAAAGTCATGAACAATTTCTTTAGTATATCACATCCATGTATTTAAATGCAATTCTGAAGTTAGAAAGCATAGCATAGGCTCCTTGCACAATATTCTTTATGTGGTCCTCAGGTGATAGTTTTCTATCTAGAACCACTCCTAGATCTCTTTCTTTATCAGAATTCTTTAAAGATTTCTCACATAATATATAGGTTGTGTGGGGTCTATGTTCTCCTATTCCACATTCCATAACATGACATTTATTAACATTAAATTCCATTTGCCAAGTGGTGCTCCATATACTTATTTTGTCCAGGTCTTCTTGAAGGGCATGACAGTCATCTAAATTTCTTATCCTTCCTATTATCTTAGCATCATCAGCAAACATGTTCATATAATTCTGTATACCAACTGGTAGATCATTTATGAACACAATAAACATCACTGGTGCAAGAACTGAACCCTGTGGTACTCCACTTGTGACATTTCTCCATTCCGATACATTGCCTCTGATTACTGCCCTCATTTTTCTATCAGTCAGAAAATTTTTCATCCATGATAGAAGCTTACCTGTCACCCCTCCAATATTTTCCAGTTTCCAGAACAACCTCTTATGTGGAACTCTGTCGAAAGCCTTTTTTAGGTCCAGATAGATGCAGTCAACCCAACCATCTCTTTCCTGTAATATCTCTGTGGCTCGATCATAGAAACTGAGTAAATTCGATACACAGGATCTTCCAGATCGAAAACCATACTGTCTGTCTGATATTATATCATTTCTCTCTAGGTGTTCTACCCATTTAGTTTTGATTAGTTTTTCCAATACTTTCACTATTACACTTGTCAATGATACAGGTCTATAATTGAGGGGGTCTTCCCTGCTGCCACTTTTGTAGATTGGAACTATGTTAGCCTGTTTCCACCCGTCTGCTACGATTCCTGTACACAGGGATGCCTGAAAGATCAGGTGAAGTGGAATGCTGAGCTCAGATGCACATTCTCTCAGAACCCATGGTGAAACGCCATCTGGGCCAGCTGCTTTGTTCTTACCGAGCTCCTTGAGCATTTTTTCCACTTCGTCTCTAGACACCTCTATGTGTTCTATGTTGTTCTCTGGAATTCTTATTGTATCTGGTTCCCTAAAGATTTCATTTTGTACAAACACACTTTGAAACTTTTCGTTTAGTGTTTCACACATTTCCTTTTCATCTTCCGTGAATCTATTTCCCATTTTCAACCTCTGAATATTATCCTTTACCTGCAATTTGTTGTTTATGAATTTATAGAATAGACCTGGTTCTGTTTTACATTTGTCCGCAATCCCTTTTTCAAAATTTCTTTCTGCCTCTCTCCTCACTGCCGTGTAGTTGTTTCTCGCATCTTTGTATCGCTGGTATGTTTGGGGGTTCGGCCTCTTCCTGTATTGATTCCATTTTTGTGTCTTTCGGTCTCTAGCCCTCTCGCAATTTCTATTGAACCAATCCTGTTTCTTAGTTCTGCATCTCTGTTTTGGTATAAATTTTTTTGTGCCTTTATCATATATTTCACAAAACTTGCCATACATCTCATTCACTTCCTTGCCTAGCATCAAGTCTGTCCAATTATACTCACTAAAAAAAATTCTAAGGTCACCATAATGTCCTCTCCTGAAGTCTGGTTTTTCAACTGCTTCAACCTCCTTATTTTCTTCCAGCTTATAACGCATTGCATACTTTATTCCTAAAAAGACATGGTCACTTTTACCCAAGGGAGGAAGGTACTGAATGTCAAATATCTCTTCCTCCTTCCTGGTAAATATCAAATCTAGCATGGAGGGAACGTCCCCTTCCCTCATCCTCGTAGCTTGTTTAACATGTTGATACAAGAATGTTTCCAGGATGAGGTCTACAAATTTACAGGTCCAAAAATCTTCTGTTTTAGCTTCATATGCTTCCCAGTCTATGGATTTCAAGTTGAAGTCACCGACTATCAACAGTCGTGATCTATCGTTATCCGCTCTGGCTATAATCTCTCTCATTATTGTTATAAGACCTTCACGTTTACTATCTAGCTCCTCCTTTGACCATGTGCTGCTTGGCGGTGGA
>NC_059614.1:0-102500 GCF_020424385.1 Procambarus clarkii | reverse complement strand
TGTCAAACGCCTCGTCAGCTTGGTCGACGTCATACCTATGTACTTACATTGAAGGTTACATCCTTCGTGGGGGCAAGTGTACATGTATACAACGCTTGACTGCTGTAGAGGGTTCTCCGTCGGCTTCGGGCTGTTTTTGATAAGGAGTTCGGAAGTCTTCTTGGTTTTGTAGAATATTATCAGGTTTATGTTTTGGTTAGGAGTAGTGCTTTTTACTCCTTTACGGATTATTTCTTTCATTATTCTTTCCTCTTTTATATGTTCACTGTGCATGGTTGATTTGTAATATAATTTTATTGGGGGTGTTGTGGTTTCTGTTCTAGGTTCTGAATTATACCAACGGTCCAAGTGTCTTCTTATAGCAGCGTTTATTTCCGCGTTGCTATATCCGTTGTTCACCAATACCTGAGTTACTCTTTCAAACTCTCTACTCACGTTGCTCCATTCAGAGCAGTGGGTAAGCGCTCGACGAATATAAGCATTGAGAACACTGGCTTTGTATCTTTGGGGGCACTCACTTCTACCGTTCAGGCATAATCCTATGTTGGTGGGCTTGGTATATACGTTGGTGCTTAAAGAGGTTCCTGTTTTTGTTATTAGTACATCCAAGAATGGCAGACTGTTATTTTCACTATTTTCATGTGTAAATCGGAGTACTGACTCTCTCTCTAGGTGTCTTTTTAGGTCAATTAGTTCATCTGAGTCTTTTACCATTACGAATATGTCATCTACATAACGGCAGTATACAGTTGGTTTTTGTCTGCTACTGAAGACCCTATCTTCGATGGTTCCCATATAAAAATTAGCAAATAAAACTCCTAAGGGGGAGCCCATTGCTACTCCGTCTATCTGTAAATACATGTCTCCTTGTGGACTGATGAAAGGGGCTTCCTTTGTACATGCTTCGAGAAGACTTTTCAAGTGTGGCTCAGGTATGTCTAATTTGGGGGTGCTCTCGTCTCTGTATACTCTGTCCAGTATCATTCCTATGGTTGTGTCGACTGGGACGTTGGTAAAAAGGGATTCAACGTCCAGGGAAGCGATGATTCCATCGGGCTGGGTAGATTTGATCAATTCTAGGAAATCTGCTGATGATTGATGATACCAAGCCCACCAACATAGGATTATGCCTGAACGGTAGAAGTGAGTGCCCCCAAAGATACAAAGCCAGTGTTCTCAATGCTTATATTCGTCGAGCGCTTACCCACTGCTCTGAATGGAGCAACGTGAGTAGAGAGTTTGAAAGAGTAACTCAGGTATTGGTGAACAACGGATATAGCAACGCGGAAATAAACGCTGCTATAAGAAGACACTTGGACCGTTGGTATAATTCAGAACCTAGAACAGAAACCACAACACCCCCAATAAAATTATATTACAAATCAACCATGCACAGTGAACATATAAAAGAGGAAAGAATAATGAAAGAAATAATCCGTAAAGGAGTAAAAAGCACTACTCCTAACCAAAACATAAACCTGATAATATTCTACAAAACCAAGAAGACTTCCGAACTCCTTATCAAAAACAGCCCGAAGCCGACGGAGAACCCTCTACAGCAGTCAAGCGTTGTATACATGTACGCTTGCCCCCACGAAGGATGTAACCTTCAATGTAAGTACATAGGTATGACGTCGACCAAGCTGACGAGGCGTTTGACATGCCATCTTCAATCTGGTGCCCCTAGGAATCACATGAGACAAGCCCATGACATTACTCTAACAAGAGAAATGTTGAACAAGAATACTTGCATAATAGACAAAACCCAAGATTCAAGAAGATTACAAATTCTTGAGGCAATTCACATAAGAATAGAGCGATCTACCATGAACACCCAAATCACGGAACTATTTACTCTACCCACCATGAGAGTAAGGACAAGACAAGAACATATCGATGCCAACACAGAAGACAATGTCCAACATAACAGGCCAATTACACTGGATTAATCTTTGTGTTTAGATAGGAGATGCCTCGTATGGGCCAAAGCCCCTATGAGCCTTCTTAAGAAATAAGAAGGCTTAAGATGAGGCTTAAGAAATAAGCCTTCTGCAGCCCCTATGTTTATCCCTTATGTATCCCCCATGTTTTTCACCTTCATTGTATTATCACCTGACCTAATGCGGGTATAAAATTAACTAGTATTGTAAGATTGTTCACTTGAGAATGAACCATGGAGGTTCGAAACGTCGTGCAAATTATACTAATAAGTGTAATACACTCTATAGTAAATCACTTCTTTTCTTCACCTTAAAAGTACGAAAATGAGTTTTGGAGAACTCCTATTCCAATTAAGCCCTGATGCTAAGAAAATAGTTAGAGGGATAGAAGCCCTAAACCAGAAAATAATAAATACAGAATATGCGGTCATATTCAATATATATATATATATATATATATATATATATATATATATATATATATATATATATATATATATATATATATATATATATATATATATATATATATTATATATTTTATATGCAGGCGATGAGTCACAATAACGTGGCTGAAGTATGTTGACCAGACCACACACTAGAAATTGAAGGGACGACGACGTTTCGGTCCGTCCTGGACCATTCTCAAGTCGATTGTGATGAGGAGGTAGGGACAGGCAATAAATAGGCAAGAGAGAGCTGAGGAGGAAAGTCAGGTGTAGGGGATAGTAGTAATGAGAACTGCAGCAGGCCTATTGGCCCATACGAGGCAGCTTCTATTATAACCACCGAAGGAGATAGTAATAGGAAAAAAGAAGAGGATAGCAAGGGAGCGTAGGAGAAGACAATGAACAGAAAAAGGGAGAAGAGAGAAAGAAAAGGAAAGAGAAAGAAAGAAATGGAAGGGGGAAAGCTTATGTTAAGTCACGTTTGTTAGAACGTGACGTGACTACTATCCCCTACACCTGACATTCCTCCTCTGCTCTCTCTTGCCTATTTATTGCCTGTCCCTACCTCCTCATCACAATCAACTTGAGAATGGTCCAGGACGGACCGAAACTTCGTCGTCCCTTCAATTTCTAGTGTGTGGTCTGGTCAATATATATTTATATTTATGCGAACAAGCCTCCCCAGGCACATATGCAACTGAAAACTCACACCTCAGAAGTGACTCGAACCCATACTGCCAGGAGCACTCTTCAACTGTTGTACAGGACCCCTTAACCACTCGACCATCGCGACTGGACAAAAGATGATGGTAGCCAACGCTAATTCCCCATCATCCCGCCGGCACCCTGCTGGTAATCTTAAGCATGGTATTTTATCAAATCACCTCATTCTTTGGGGCACACGTGAGGAACACAAATGCGAACAAGCCTGAATGGTTCCCAGGCATATATGCAATTGAAAACTCTCACCCCAGAAGTGACTTGAACCCATACTGCCAGGAGCACTGTGCAACTGGTGTACTGGACCCCTTAACCACTCGACCATCATGACCGGACAAAAGATGATGGTAGCCGAGGCTAATTCCCCATCATCCCGGCACTCTGATGGTAATTAGGTAATCCTGATTAGTCCTCCTGAGTAGAAGAACTCCCAGAACCCCCATCAACCATGTATCATAAGAACAAAGGTAACTGCAGAAGGCCTATTGGCCCATACGAGGCAGCTCCTATCTATAACCACTCAATCCCACTCATATACTTATCAACCATATCATATACTATCAACCAGACTTAATAGATATAACCACCTCGGTGTAAAAATTCACGGAGCAATGGGCTCCCCCAGAAAACAAAGGAATAATTAATTTTATTATTTGTATATATAATACGGAACAGTATTTCAAGTTGCTGGCAACCGGATGAAGTCTTTTTGGTGAACCGTATGTGGCTTGCAGGTCATAGTTTGGAGACCTCAACAATATAGATAATAATTATAAGTTACAGTATTATAGATAAATTACTGTACAATAGTAAAAGATAATAAATTACAATACTATAATGTTAATTATAAATTGCAATGCCATAGATAATAATCATTACAATATGTATTATATATAATTATAAATTACAGCACTATACTATAAGTGATTATAAATCTCATTACTATAGATAACTAATAAATTACAGTAATGTAGATGGCAATTATAAATTATAGTACTAAAGATAAATAAAATTTAAGGTACTATAGTTAAATATTAATATTAACTTAAAGTACTATAGATTACTGTGCAATTGATAATTTATGTACATAGAGTAATGAAAATAAATAAATAAATATATATATATATATATATATAATATATATTTATAATTAATTTTTTTTTTTTTTTTTTTACTTTTCCAGAACTTAGGCCATCCTTGTTCACACTGCAGAGAGGGACGTGTGCGTCCTTTTCAATTTTCACTGGATCAGGCAATATTAAGGTGTGACAACACAGAATGTGACAGTTTGCTTGTGTCACCACCCTGGGAAAGCATCATTAATCGTAATATCAGGCAGCAAATTCCTCGTCGGTCAGCCGATTTTGGTAAGTTTTTCCTGCATGATCTATCCACTTTTATTAGTACACAACTATTTAATCTAATTGGTATCTGACTGCAGTTGCTACCAAAAGTTTACTGAACATTAAAGAAATCTAAAATTAGTAATACACAATTTTAAAAGATACAGTGCTACATTGGTGTACGAATGCCCTACAGTACAATTTTTTTGGTATACGACGTCAAATACATTGTAAAAATTGAATTGTTGTACAACGTTTTTCTTGGAATATGACGTCTGTTGATACGTGTTTGGGTCGAATGAGCACGTGGTGTTGGGGAGTGGGGCGATTGTTTACCAGTGTATCCTACCTACTTGTCCAGTTACGACTGCACTTGAATTCTTTGTAGAGAATTTCTTTGTGCTTTTGTTTTGGTTTCTGAACATAAAGGTCCTTATTATATATAGGTCCCAAGAAAGTCAGTGGTAAAGTTAAACCTAAGACAATAGTTGTGAGGATGACTATAGAGGAAAAACAAAAGATCATTTGTAAACATGAAAATGGTATGCGGGTTGTTGTCTCTTCTTCATTAATTAAAAATTCTTGACAATTTACGTAACCTATACTAACACAACACTAAAATTAACACTTAAAATTACTGTACAGTTCATTAACCAAAGTTAGTTTTGACTGCCAGTTGCGGAAGCCTCACTAGTTGAAGGCATTTGGCTTGCCTGTGACGCCACACTTGTTGAAGGTGCTGGGCTTGCCTGTGATGCCACACTTGTTGAAGGTGCTGGGCTTGCCTGTGATGCCACACTTGTTGAAGGCGTTTAGGTTGTCTGTGATGCCTCACTTGTTGAAGGTGCTTGGCTTGATTTTCGTACCATATAAGAAGCAAGTGTAGCTTGCCTTCTGTGTTCACTGACCAGTTGTATGATGAGCTCTTTGGTTCACCTCGGGTACTGATACATGTTTCCAACTTCTGGATGAGCACAATTGGATGAAAAATTTATTAATCCGTCAACATAGGTCATGAGTACACTGTATTTTGTGGTCATTGGTGTTGGTTCTTTACTGCCTTCTTCATCCTCTTCCTCTTCATCAACCTCACCAGTTTTTGAAGACGAGACTGGAGAATCTCGTCTTCACTCATCACACCATATCTTGGGTCATTGACATCTTTTTCAAGCCAATCAACCACATCCTGTCTTTCTAAGTTTTTGCCGACATTTCTGAACATTACATGGATTTCATCTGTAAATCCTTCAAAATCAATTTCTTCATCCTCCTCATTTCTGACCGTAGACGTGAGGAGTTTTTTCCAGGAATTTTTCAAAGTCGATTCCTTTACTTCACTCCACACCTTGGCCCAGTTATAGATGGCTTCCTTGATTGTATAGTTCTTCAAATTCTCAAGTTTTTTTTTTAGCCCTGTTATCCACACCAAGTTCAATATCTTCCAGAAGAGGCAAAACCACCAAAACTTCGTTCAGCATCTTTTTGGTGTACAACCTCTTCGTGGCACAGATAACTCCCTGATCCATGGGCTGGATGAGAGAGGTTGTGTTAGGAGGAAGTGCCATACACATTACCTTGCCATCATGTGAGGTTAACATGTCAATTTTGGGGTGGCCAGGTGCATTATCAAGCAGCAGCAAAGCCCAAACTTCGCTTGGTCTTACTTTGAGTTTCTTAACTTGATAGGCATGAACTTCCCTGCAGAACTCATCATGAAACCAAGAAAGAAAGATCTGTGTAAACCATGCATTTTGTGAGTTATAATATTTCACTGGCAGTCTGTCCAAGCAATCTTGGAAGGCTCTTGGTTTCTTTGATTTGCCAACAATTGCACATGTGATTCTGTCTGTGCTGTCGGCATTCACACACAACATGGCTGACAGCCTGTCCTTGTTGATCTTACGGCCTGGCACACAACCCTCACTCCTCATTGCTAGAGTTTTTTCTGGCAAACTCCTCCAATACAGCCCAGTTTCATCAGCATTATAAATTTGATAAGAATATAAATTATTTGACAAAATGTATGCTTTTAATTTCTATTTAAATGGTTCTACACTGCTTTCATCTGCACTCAATTTTTCACCGACAATTTTCCTCTTCACAATATTGTGCCTAACTTTGAACCTTGCAACCCACCCTTCACTGGCTTCAAAATCCTTTATTCCAAGGTTTGCTGCAAACCTGCTTGCAGCATTTTGTATTTCTGGGCCGCGAATTGTCACGCCAGCTGTGCGGTGGTGAGCAAACCACTTGTACACAGCCTCATCCAACTGTACATGCGTCGAAGTATGTACTTGTACACAGCCTCATCCAACTGTACAAAGCTGCCTGAGAAATATAAGAAAATTAACTTTTGTAAAGAGAGTGGTAGATGTTTGGAACAAGTTAGGTGAGAAGGTGGTGGAGGCCAAAATCGTCAGTAATTGCAAAGTGTTATATGACAAAGAGTGCTGGGTAGACGGGACACCACAAGTGTAGCTCGCATCCTGTAACTACACTTAGGTAATTACTTCTCTGGGGTACTCTTTCTCCAACATTTTGTGTGCATACCACTAGGACCTGGTTGTGGCTCACTGCTTGTTTTTCTCACTAAGAACCTTTCCATATAGACTTGTTTTTGCCTACATTTTAACATTTATCTGTAGTGAGGCATCACAGTGTTAATGAAATTGTTATAGCAATGGCCAACTGCAGCTTGATTTGGCGAGTTGTTTTTAACAAAACTTTACATTTCTTCCCATACTGCACACGACTTCTTAATTTTCTCTATTGTCATCCTCACATGTGTTTTCTTAGGTTGAACCTTACTACTGACTTTCTTGGGACCCATGGCATGATACATAATAATTACTTTTATGTTCAAAAAAACAAAAATAGCACAAAAACAATGAAATTCTCTACAAAGAATTCAAGTGTGATAGTCACTAAGTGGGCGGTCTGGTATATCTTGAGGTTATCTTGAGATGATTTCAAGGCTTTAGTGTCCCCGCGGCCCGGTCCTCGACTAGGCCTCCACCCCCCAGGAAGTAGCCTGTGACAGCTGACTAACACCCAGGTACCTATTATACTGCTAGGTAACAGGGGCATAGGGTGAAAGAAACTCTGCCTATTGCTTCTCGCCGGTGCCCAGGATCGTACCCGGGACCACAGGATCACAAATCCAGTGTGCTGTCCCCTCGGCCGACCGGCTCCCCAACTGGTAAACTGAAGCGGAATTGCCCGTGCCACCGGGAACCACAGGCTCTGTCGACCCATACGTATATCAACAAAGTTGCAAGTCAAGGCATAGGTCGTAAGTAGGGGTATTCGTAAGTCGAGGTTCCACTGTACTTAATTTTATTTTTCTTTCAGGACATCATCGGTTTTGGGGTGGTAGCAGCAGCAGTAGTGGTGTGCAGTCAGATATAAGAAGCCCATTAATGAGTCCTGCCCAGTCCTTGGGTTCTGTAACAGATAAAGAAGTGGAATTACTTTTGAGAAAATCCTACGCGCCTCCAAAATTCACTAAAAATAAAAAATCATATTCAAAAAGGTGTCCTACATCTTTAAATTGCAATGACCTTCCTGCTAGTTTTCAGCCTCCAATTTTGAAAGATAATTCCAAGTGTGAAAGTTTCTTTGAATTGCTTGGTAGCCTAGATTTGGACTCGACACCACATGCAAATCCTCTCGCAAATGACTCTCCACCAGTGGCCTCGTATAATAATTCTGGACTAGATATTGTAACTGCTGAACTTGAATCTTGGATGAAAGGTTTTGAGTCTCCAACATTTAATAATGTGACAAGTGAAAGTGTAGAAGTGAACCCTTCCACGGCTGGCTCTAATTTGTATAATCATTTTAGAAAAAATATATCCAAATCAAGGATTTCAGAAAAGCAGCAGCTTATTATTCCAAGCCAAGGTTCTGCTTTTTCTCAGATATCTACATTGAAAGAAAAAAATGGACTTAATTCCAATACTTGCCAGGAATTTGCCATTGATTTCTCAACTAGCCCATCATTAATGCTACAGGAAAATACAAATATTAAAACCTTAGCACATAATGATCTAGAAAATGACACTAACCCGACCTCGCTCATTTGTCTAAAAAATGATCCAGTGAAATATGATCTTTCTGCATTGTGTGACTCTCAGTTTTTATCGCCTGCTACCTCAGCTGTCAGTGATGATAGTGGTTATAATGAAGAAGATGCTAGCAAAGTTCCAGTTGTTGCTCTGCCACAGTTGCATGAGGAGAGCTCTGATGTTTCCTCTTGTTCTAGAATTCACATGGAGTCTATGGAAGCTGTAGATACAAATGAAATTTCAAAATGCAAGTTTATGACAGCTTCATCACATGCTAATCTGAAGAGCCTAATATCAATGGATTTAAAAATATCTACTCCTCATGATCCACCTCATTTTAATATTCACCCAGCAATAGTAACAATAGAAAAATGTTGTAATTTAAATAAGCAAACTGATGTTGAATCTGAATTGTTAGAGTCTCATGAAGATGCTGGATTATCACCAGCTAATCATTCCATCAACTTTGGTGAAGTGCCTCTTGGTGGAGAAGATGATGATATACAAGCTGATAATGGTTCTGACCTTGATATTTTTTTTGAAAATACTCCAAATTTTTCAAGATCATTTAATATAGAACAAGAATCTAATAACATTGATTTAGTTTCAAGGGATGACAGTACATCAAACACTGAAATTAGTGGTGGCTTAACTACCGAGCCTTCTCAAGCAGCAGTGACACAAGAACATTGTGATACCTCTAGTCAATTTGGGTCTACATTATTATCTGATGGAGCTGAAGATATTGAGAGTAAAGTTTCACATTCTGATCATTCTTCAGATTTATTGTCACTTTGTTCTGTTGTAAATACAAATCAGTACAATGAATCTAGTAGAGGCAAACGCCATGGAAGAGGAAGACGCAGAAAAAGAGGGAAAAGTCAACAAGTATCTGATACATATCAAAGCGGTGGTGCAAATGTTTGCTCATCGAATTCTAATCTTGAAGTTAGTAATGATGCAGTGACCAAGCTAAAGGGCAAGAAGGGTCGGGGTTGTGGAAGGGGTTCAAACAGAGGTAGGGGACGGAAAAATGTAAACAATATCCCAGGGTTGTCAGAATTGCAACCAAACAAGAGACCAAGAGTTCCTCCTGAAATGCTTCCTCGCCAGACAAGACAGCGTACTGGATACATAGAAGTTCAAGCCACAACCCCAAGGGAAAGATTTTGTAATGAGTTTACTTCTGAAGACAACTGTGATGGGAATATGAGAAGAGGCCTTTCAACTCTCCTTCAAGGTCCAAGTTGGCAGGTACCTGAAAGAAGAAATAATGATCATAGTAGGAAGTAAGTATATAGTGCAGCATTGTGTACACACATTTTTTGTTACTGGTTGGATTTTAGTTATGTTAGTGTTACTGAATTAAAAAAATAATGTACTGCCTTATATTTCATGAAGTTTGATAATATAATATATGCAGAATTCAGAGTAATCAGTGTTTCACTTTTTAGTTGCAATTTATATCTGATTATTATTTTGTCTTCTTTTTAGCTTAACCAACCTGAGTTTTCGAAGCCTTCTGAATGGTAAGTAAATTTTAACATTAAATTAATTAGTATATATATTTTAATGTCCTGATAAAAGATAGTATAAAAAACCAGTCTGAAGAAATCATTGTTAAAGATTATAAATATTAAACACCCATGTTTAAACTGAAGAGTATCTTGATATAGTGGGTTCATGTAGACCAGAGAATGTACGAGAAAGCAAAATATGAAAGGCTACATTTATCCCATATACAGTACAGGTATATAGTTTTTACTATGGTTTTCAGTAGTGCTGTGATTTATTCTAAATACCATTAATCATTCATGTTTTTGTTTTATCATCTTACTGCTGGTATTGTATTTCTAAGTTGATTAACACTTTAGGATTCTGGGGGGAAATGGGTTCCATTTTTGCTATCTAATTAATCAACTATCTTTGCCTGCTCATTTAGCAATTCAAAAAATATTTAACCTCAGTTTTTCTTTGGGAACTATAAGCATTGAATATTGATTTTGATATCAAGATGTTCAGAATCTTGGATTATCTGGACATACAAGTTTCCTGTTCTCCACTTCCATTATCTATGAAGTCTCGGCACAATACTTTGGCGGAGGACACCCATTTATATTATATAAAAAAAGTTTTCTTCCATATATATATTAGTACATTCCTATTAACCCTTAGGCTGTGGTTATTATCAGTTGACGATCCCTAGGGGATTGTGGTTATCATCAAAAGACGATTTAAACAATTTCTGTCTGGGTTTTACATGTATGATGCAAATACAGATACAATATGTCTTTATGGATATAATGGAGTTTATCTTGACCCATGAAAAAATCCTACCACCATTTCATGGTATGAGTGCGGTTATCATCATGAATGTTATTAGGGGAAATGTGGTCGTCATATGATTTAAACAATTATTGTCTGGGTTTTACATGTATGAGGCAAATATGGATATACAGTAATACCTCTTTGTAGATGTAATTAAAAAAACACAAGTGATAAGAGTCAGTGAAACATTCGAGTATAAAATAGGAAGTATTCCCCAAGTTGTACTTGAGGGGGTTGTGCTTTAGTTCTTTGGTCTTGCCTCGCAACTGTCAATCAACTGGTAATTACTTAAGTGTAGTTACAGGATGAGAGCTACGCTAGTAGTGTCCCATCTTCCCAGTACTCTTTTTCATTATGCTTTGAAACTTGACGCAAGAAGGGTGGACGCCACCACCCTTCTTGTTTAACTTATTACAACCGCCTACCGCTCTGTTTGCAAAAGGAAATCTAATATTTTTTTTGTCACCTTTGTTTCCTTAGCTGGAATCTGTGTCCACTTGTTCTTGAAGTTGCTAGTTTCAGGACACAGAAATCACAATAACGTGATGCATCAAATGAACACATCCACAAGGGCTGTAATGAGGATTCGAACCTTCGTCCGGGAGCATCCCAGATGCTGCCTTAATCGACTGAGCTACGACATGGTTAAAAAGAGTTGAAACCGAAGTTGTACTGAACTTATTGGATCCCGCAGCCTCTCCGAGACACAAACCAGGGTTTTACATAACTCCCCCATACACTCGAGCTATGTCAATAGGCCGTTCTCCGTGTAATGATGTAAGGGTGAAGAGGGAGAACGGCCTATTTGATCCTATTTATCTAGATCAATTTCAAGGGAATTGCAATCGTTTGTCTGCCTTCGGCAAAATATACGATAAAGGCACAAACATTCATACCAAAACATAGATGCAGGACCAGAAAATTGGAGTGGTTGAATGGAAATTGAGAGGGCCACAGTTTAAAAGACAGGAAAATGGGTTCAATGTCTCTTAACTTCCCCAGTATCTTAGCATCATCTACAAACACGTTCATATAATTCTGTATTCTTGTAGATTGTAACTCTTGTATCCCCGTAACTCTGATGCTCTTATTGGTCGCACAGATGGTATCACAGTGAACCCCTGGATGAATGGCAAGCAGTTGGTATGGGACTACACATGTGTATCAACCCTGGCTAACACCTACATTGATTTCAGTGTGTATGTGTGTGTAATTACTTAAGTGTAGTTACAGGATGAGAGCTACGCTCGTGGTGTCCCGTCTACCCAGCACTCGTCATACAACGCTTTGAAACTACTGACGATTTTGGTCTCCATCACCTTCTCACATAAATTGTTCCAACCATCTACCACTCTGTTTGCGAAAGTGAATTTTCTTATATTTCTTCTGCATCTTTGTTTAATTAGTTTAAATCAATGTCCTCTTGTTCTTTAAGTTCCAGGTCTCGGGGAAATCTTCCCTGTTGATTTTATCAATTCCTGTTTCTGTTTTGTATGTATTGATCATATCACCTCTTTTTCCTTTGTCTTCTAGTTTTGGCATATTTAATGCCTCTAACTTCTCCTCATAGTTCTTGCCCTTCAGTTCTGGGAGCCACTTAGTTGCATGTCTTTGCACCTTTTCCAGTTTGTTGATGTGCTTCTTAACATATGGGCAGTCGTAAGACTATCTTGAGGTTATCTTCAGATGATTTCGGGGCTTTTTTTTTTTAGTGTCCCCGCGGCCCGGTCCTCGACCAGGCCTCCACCCCCAGGAAGCAGCCCGTGACAGCTGACTAACACCCAGGTACCTATTTTACTGCTAGGTAACAGGGGCATAGGGTGAAAGAAACTCTGCCCAATGTTTCTCGCCGGCGCCTGGGATCGAACCCAGGACCACAGAATCACAAGTCCCGCGTGCTGTCCGCTTGGCCGACTGCCCCTGGCACCACACAACCGCTGCACATTCGAGCTTTGGCCTAACAAAAGTCGTGAACACTTTCTTTAGTATTTCGCCATCTATGTATTTAAAAGCAATTCTGAAGTTAGAAAGCGTGACATAGGCTCCTCACACAATGTTCTTTATGTGGTCCTCAGGTGGTAGTTTTCTATCTAGAACCACCCCTAGATCTCTTTCTTTATTAGAATTCTTTAAGGATTTCTCGCATAATTTATAGGTTGTGTGGAGTCTATGTTCACCTATTCCACATTCCATAACATGGCATTTGTTCACATTAAATTCCATTTGCCAAGTGGTGTTCCATATACTTATTTTGTCTAGGTCTTCTTGAAAGGCATGACAATCATCTAAGTTTCTTATCCTTCCTATTATTGTAGCATCATCAACAAACATGTTCATATAATTCTGTATTCCAACTGGTAGATCGTTTATGTAGACAATGAACATCACTGGTGCAAGAACTGAACCCTGTTGTACTCCACTTGTGACATTTCTCCAGCCCGATACATTGCCTCGGATTACTGCCCTCATTTTTCTATCAGTCAGTTTCATCCATGTTAGAAGCTTACCTGTCACCCCCTCCAATAGTTTCCAGTTTCCAGAACAACCTCTTATGTGGAACTCTGTCGAAAGCCTTTTATAGGTCCAGATAGATGCAGTCAACCCAACCATCTCTTTCCTGTAATATCTCTGTGGCTCTATCATAGAAACTGAGTAAATTCGATACACAGGATCTTCCAGATCGAAAACCATACTGCCTGTCTGACATTATATCATTTCTCTCTAGGTTTTCTACTCATTTAGTTTTTATTATTTTTTTCCAAGATTTTGACTTATTACACTTGTCAATGATACAGGTCCATAATTGAGGGAGTCTTCCCTGCTGCCACTTTTGTAGAGTGGAACTATGTTTGCCTTTTTTCACACATCTGCTATGACTCTTGTACACAGGGATATCTGAAAAATCACCCAAAGTGGTATGCTGAGCTCAACTGCATATTCTCTCAGAACCCATGGTGAAACTCCATCTGGGCCAACTGCTTTGTCCTTACTTAGCTCCAAGAGCATTTGTTTCACTTCATCTCTAGACACACCTATGTGCTCTATGTTGTGCTCTGGAATTCTTATTGCATCTGGTTCTCTGAAGATCTCATTTTGTTCTAACACACTTTGGCACTTTTCGTTTAATGTTTCACACATTTCCTTTTCATTTTCCCTGTATCTTTCCCCCATTTTCAACCTCTGAATATTATCCTTTACCTGCAGCTTGCTTTTAATGAATGTATAGAAAAGGCCTGGACCTGATTTACATATGTCTGCTGTACCGTTCTCAAAGTTCCTCTCTGCCTCTCTCCTTATTGACATGCAGTTGTTTCTCGCATCTTTGTATCGCTGATATGTTTGGGGATTTGGCCTCTTCCTATAATGATTCCATGCTTGTGTCTTTTTCATCTCTGGCCCTCTTGCAATTTCTGTTGAACCAATCCTGTTTCCTAGGTCTGCATCTCTGTTTTGGTATGAATGTTTGTATGCCTTCATCGTATATTTTGCAAAATATGGCATACATCTCATTTACTTCCTTGCCTAGCAACAAGTCTGTCCAATTATACCCATGAAAAAAATTTCTGAGTTCCCCATAGCGTCCTCTCTTGAAATCAAGTTTAACAACTGTTTCAATGTCCCCATTCTCTACTAGATTATATCGCAAAGCGTATTTAATGTCCAAGAGGACGTGATCACTTTTACCCAAGAGAGGGAGGTACTGGATGTCAAATACCTCTTCTTCTTTCCTGGTGAACATTAGATCCAGTATTGCCGGAACATCCCCTTCCCTCATTCTTGTGGCCTGCTTGACGTGTTGATACATGAATGTCTCCAAGATGAGGTTTACAAATCTGCCTGTCCAAATGTCCTCTGTTCTTGCCTCGTAGGCCTCCCAGTCAATTGCCTTAAAGTTGAAGTCCCCCAGTACTAACAATCGGGATTTATCCTTGTCAGCTCCTACCATAATCTCCCTCATGACCATTATGAGGCCTTCTCGTTTGTCGTCGAGTTCTTCCTTTGTCCATGTGTTGTTTGCTGGTGGGCTGTAGGCATTTAAAATTATCAGCTTATCATCTTGATTCCAGATCTGCAATGCCATTATGTCAATATCTCGTGGGTTTTCAAATATTAACTCTATAAATAATATATATATATATATATATATATATATATATACACAGTATACAGTATATATATTCAACTAGGTGAATACACACACATGTACAAATACATATATATATATAATATATATATATATATATATATATATATATATATATATATATATATATATATATATATATATATATATATATATATATATATATATATATATATATATATATATACACATATATACACATACATCTATATATACATATACATCTACATACATATCAATCACTGTTCGAAGACCTCATCCGGCTCTTCGGAGGTAGTGTGCATGTCCAAGATACAGCAAGCATATTCTCTCTGGATAGTCACACTAAGGCACTGGAACGGGAAACATGCTGCTCTTGAGTCTCTAGTTTACCTAATGAGTTCCTCACCCACCTTCTTTAGGAACTTAAGTGCACATTTTCCCAGGCACCCAAGGTCTCAGCATATTGACACAAGCCTGTAATAACGTTCTAGGTCCCTGTACTTAATAGTTTTCTGGTTCTCCCTGAAGGTAGTAACCCCGCCTCCCTTAGCTGTACTGTGAGATAGATCAGCCAATGTAGATGCACACGGTCCAGAAAACAGGATTGGTTGAACAGAAATTGTGCTAGGGCCAGAGAGGAGAAGACAAGAAAATTGGTTTATTATAGGAAGAGGTCTAACCCACAAACATACCAGTACTACAAGCAAGCAAGAAACAATTTCACAACAGTGAGGAAAAAGGCAGAAAGGAACTTTGAGAAAGGTATAGCAGACAAATGTAAAACTGATCCAGGCCTTTTCTATAAATGCATTTAAAGTAAGCTGCATGTAAAGGATAAAATCCAGAGATTGAGAACAGGGAACAGGACTACTGAGAATGAAAAAAAAATGTGTGTAATGCTAAATGAACAGTTCCAATGTATATTTGTACGAAATGAGGATTTCATAGAACCGGACACGATGCCAATTCCAGAGCAAGTCATAAAATACATACTGAAGAGGTATTTCAAGACAAAGTGGAAAAATTGCTCAAGAGACTTGGAAGAAATAAAGTAGTTGGACCTAATGGAGTTTCACCTTGGATGCTGCAAAAATGTGCAATTGAGCTGAGCATTCCACTCCATTTAATATTCCAGACATCCTTGTGCACAAGAATCTTAGCAGATATTTGGAAAAAGGCAAACATAGTACCAATCTATAAAAATGATAGTCGAGAGGAACCTCTAAATTATAGACCTGTATCATTAACAAGCGTGGTAGTCAAAACACTAGAAACAATAGGTAAAAGTTAAATGGGTTGAACACCTAGAGAGTAATGACATAATAACAGACAAATAGTATAGTTTTCAAACAGGAAGATCCTGTGTAACAAATCTACTTAGTTTTTATGATAGAGCCTGACAGCTGATTGGCTGATATGGGGCCTGACAGCTGAGTGGACAGTGCTTCAGATTCATAGGCCTGAGGTTCTGGGTTTGATCCCTGGTGGATGCGGAAACAAATGGGCAGTTTCTTTCACCCTGATGCCCCTGTTACTTAGCAGTAAATAGGTACCTGGGAGTTAGACAGCTGCTATGGGCTGCTTCCTGGGGGTGTAACAAACAAGAGGCCTGGTCGAGGACTGGGCTGCGGGGACGCTAAGCCCCGAAATCATCTCAAGATAACCTTAAGATAGATAACGAGCCATAGAGATAATACAGGAAAGAGGTGGTTGGATTTACTGTGTCTATCTAGACCAAAAAAAGGCTTTTGACAGAGTCCACAGAAAGGCTGACAGAAAGTTGACAAAAGCTTTTGACAGGCACTATATTTAAAATTCAGGAGCAAGGAGCAAGTCTAGGCCTCACCCTGAACTCTTCTAAGTGTGAAATAACCTCTACCAACCAGCACATTATAGAGTGAACAAAGGGTGTTTTGCCTGATATCCATATAACTAACCCTGAGGACAGCAGATTCGTAGGAGTTCCTCTGGGAGGGAAGGCCATCGACAAGATCACTGGTAAGAAGATCCCTGACCTTAAGAGGATGGATGAGAGGATTGAAGACAGTGGTGCTCATGATGCACTTTACCTCATCACCAGATGCTTGTCCTTCCCTTGGCTGACCTACTTTCTTAGATTTTCACAATCGTTCAGTAATATTAAGTTAAAAGAGTACAACAACTTGCTGAAATCAGTTTATCTTGAGATTATCTTGAGATGATTTCGGGGCTTTTAGTGTCCCCGCGGTCCGGTCCTCGACCAGGCCTCCACCCCCAGGAAGCAGCCCGTGACAGCTGACTAACATCCAGGTACCTATTTTACTACTAGATAACAGGGGAATAGGGTGAAAGAAACTCTGCCCATTGTTTCTCGCCGGCACCTGGGATCGAACCTGGGACCACAGGATCACAAGTGCAGTGTGCTGTCCGCTCGGCCGACCGGCTCCCTAGAGCCGTGTGTGGTTACAAAATCCCGCAACTTTTCTCTCGGTGAAGGGCTAGGAGTTTTTCGGTAATCAGTTCTTCGCTGTGTTCTTCCACCAACTCTTCACACATGGCCCAGAAAAACTATTTCCTCTACAAAGGGCACTGCAGGTTCACGCTCAAACCCCTCAACGTCTTGTTCTGGAACACATTCAGGCCACACTTTTCTCCTGTCAGAGATCATGGTTCGTGGGACCCATGACATGATATATAATAAAAACTTTTGTTTTCAGAAATAAAAAAGTAGAAAAACAATGAAATTCTTCACAAAGAATTCAAGTGCAGTTGTCACTAAGTGGGATACACTGGTAAACTGAGCATGCCTTTGCCTGCGCCAAGCAGAACCATGTGCTCGACGACCCATACATGTATCGACAAATTCGTATTCCAAGGCAAACTTCGTATACAGAAAAAATTCATAATCCGGGCATTCGTAAACCGAGATTCCACTGTATATTTATATAGGTTTATATAATTCATATTTAAATAATATATAGTTATTTATTTATTTATTTTGGTTTAGTTTGGTAATCCTAGCACATAGAAGGAAGTGGCATTATAGATTAGTTTTGTTCCATTATGTAAAGTAATAGAGATATGAGAGAATGACTTATCTGTATTGATCACTTTTTATCTTGTGTAGAATTTTATAAATGCAGTTTTGTTGTGATCATATATTCACTAGCATACTCATCATTTGATAACGTGTTCAAAGTTGTATGGAACTGAGGGATTGACTGAAACAAATGAAATTAGACAAATAACCACTTTACAAAGAATATAACAAAAATAACCCAAAACAAAGCCAAGCTAAACTAATGCAATACTGTACTGTATCTTTATAAGAATACAGTATAGAGCAGTTTTTATTTTCATCAGTCAGTGTATTTAAATGGAATAGAAATAAAACTTCTGGGGTATTAAAGTAGTTACTTGTCAACAGTTCATGATATGAATTGTTTCCAACCCTTTCCAGTGAGATACAATCTCAGTCTATAAGAAGAGGAAGATAGAAGAAAAAGAAGATGAGGAGGAAGAATGTGTTGGTGAGATATAGTGGCTGGTGAGGATCATTAAAATAACAAACCTGAGTCTTCTACCCTGGAAAAACTGCTTATGTCCCAGTATAGTCAGCAACATCTGGTAATCCATACAATGCCAAGTCCTTAGTCACAAGCTGTGACGTATAAACTCGTTCAGGGAAAATAAATGTACGTCTTCCTTGACTTTGTGCTCTGGGTAACTCCAATAATAGGAGACAGCCAAGATCTGAAGACTTCTAGGCAGTCTCATTTATAGAGAGTTCTAGCTTGTTATATTCTCCTTACATCATGTAACCCATCTCACATGTAATCTCAAATTTTTTCTTTAAAAAATGATCATCTACCAGTCATTCTCAGCCCTGTACTTCACTCTTATATATACCAGTATAAATACATATTTTTTTCTTGCAAGTCAGTACTTGCTCTACCTCTGGAGGTAGATCATCCTCTGCCTCCACACTGCTGAAGTATATTTGTTGACATGGTCTCTTGCATGTTCTTATGTTCTATGTCTTAAACATTACTGTTATTTATTTCTCTTTATTTACTTAAGCTATATGCATTTATTTAATTCAAAATTTGAACAGTACTGTAATATTGAATTATGTTTAATTCCACAATCCTGTTTCCTTATCTTCTTTTTTATCAGACTTTTTAGCAGTGTCGTTTTGGAAAGTTCTTTGGAAGCTTTAATTAAATATTATCACTAATCACCAGTATAGATTATGAGAGGTCCATGAGAGTTGTATCTTTTGAGTATATTATGAGTTGGTCCATGAGATCTTTGATCTCTAGTATTGTACAGGTTCTGTAATGTGCATAATATGTGTTACCTTTTGTCTGATCACCACCACGGGTTCTGTATGATGTTTAGTGCCTGTGATCTTGTTCGATCACCAGTACAGATTCTTTATTTATGGAGTTTATTGCCTGTGACCTTTTTGGATCACTAGTACCAACCGTGCTGTGATGGGTATGTGGGTCTGTGGGCTGCTTCAAGCAACAGCCTGTGGACCAAGCTCTCACAAGTCAAGCCAGGCTTGGGGAGTAGAAGAACTCCCAGAATCCCATCCAAGTACATTCAGTACAGGTTCTGTAAGGTGTTTATTGCCTGTGACAGTTGGATCACCAGTAGAGGTTCTGTAAGGTGTTTATTGCCTGTCACCTTGTTGGATCACCAGTACTGGATCTGTAAGGTGTTTATTGCCTGTGACAGTTGAATCACCAGTACAGATTCTTTATGTATGATATTTATTGCCTGTCACCTTGTTCAATCACCAGTACTGGTTCTGTAAAGTTACTGCATGTGACCTTGTTGGATCACCCGTACAGGTTCTGCAAGGTGTTTATTGCTTGTGACCTTGCTGGATCACCAGTACTGGTTTCTGTATGGCATTTATTGTCTTGTGACCTTATCAGATGTCCAGTACAGATTCTTTATATATGATTATTGCATGTGACCTTGTCAGATCACTAGTATAGGTGCTGTAAGGTCTGAGGTAGGTAACCTCATCTTGGATCACTAGTATGGATTATATTTCATCTATTGTACTTGTATTTTTTTTCACACTAAATTAATTTTTTATCTCCTTCATAATGTGATTAATTTTGCCACACCTCTGAGTATATTTTTGTTTTTGTTTCTTTATACAAGGTGTCCCATAAGTAAATATGTGTTGTTGGAAACGAGTTCCTGTGCAAATCCCAACCGCACACAGTAGTATTTTGCAAAGGTTTTTGTGAGAAAAATTTAATGCAATTCAGTACCAAGATTTTGAAATACAAATTAAAATATTGTATGTATAGTCACATTTAAAAGTTTATTAACACTAAACAATACACAATTATAGTGTATGGATGTAATACTTTCTATTACATTATTAAGGTTTATTAACACAGTTCTGAGCACCACATTTAATTCTAGTAGGAAGGAAAGAAATAGTTCTTATTGGTACTGTTAAAGAGATTTAAATACTGTATACTGTATTCACAAGTGTTAATAACTCACAACAAAGGGTTAAACTGAGAGCTGACCTTTGTGTTAAATTGAAAAATAATCTTAATTCTTGTACCATTTAGAACTGAAGAACATTTTATTCCTGTTTAGAACTTGGAATCTGCTTCACAAAAATTATGAAAATTATTTTCTTTCCATGTGGTTATTCCAATAACTGCATACTGTATTTTCAAGCAATGTCTGTTTATGGGCCTCCATGTTATACTGTACTAGTTACAATCTTTTATCTTTCATCCTTTTCCCACTTTGGTAGATCCATCTCCATCATGGTCAATGGCTCAATTCTGCTACTTTCCCATTTGAGTTCTGTCTAGCAAAGTTCTAATGTCCCTCACTCTGTTACAGTATTTGTTAACCTTTAAAGTGGGAGTATTGCAATGTGTTGACCAGACCACACACTAGAAAATGAAGGGACGACAACTTTTCGGTCCGTCCTGGACCATTCTCAAGTCGATTGTGACAATTGACTTGACAATGGTCCAGGATGAAGCGAAAAGTCGTCGTCCCTTCATTTTCTAGTGTGCGGTCTGGTCAACATATTTCAGCCACGTTATTGTGACTCATCTGCATGTGGAATGTGGTCATCGTCAAATGAGAATCTACATCTTGTACATGTTTCAGTAATAATGTTACCCATATGGTTCCAGTAGCTTATTGGTGTCTCCCAACAATCATGGTAGGCCACAAAATAATTTAAAATCAGTTAGGTTTCAGCTCCTGGTCCCTATAACCACATGGCAATGACAATGATCGTACTTACCTGGCCAACATAAAGATCTTTACTGTATATATGCATTTTGATATTGTTTTACTTGTGTATAGAGATTACTAACTTTTGAATATATTTCATATGAAAATAATATACAAAAAATTTGTTTGATCTTGGCTCCTATCACACTGTAATGCTGATGAATGACAGGAGAACTGTTGCCCACTTCTCAGGCAGAAATAAGGGTAGCTACTCTATATGATTTAATTGTACAGTATTTTCCATCCTTTTGAATACAGATATACTATTTTGTTAAAAAGCAAAAAAGGAAATACAGATTTTTACCTTCTGTCAGGGGGGGTTACAATTTTCATAATAGCCACACTTTGAGGGTTAATGATATTTTTCACTCTTAAGCTGTCGACTGCTTTGCACTCTTCTTTATACTTCATTCAGTCATGGTCCTTCAGCTATTCGCTGATCTCATTTCCAGCTCTTTCATGTCAGATTTGAGCTTCATCTATCTCTTGGTCACTTATTTTAGATAAATTCTAATTAAAGTCATTTTGCCTATAATCCATAAGTAATTGTCGATGTCATTTGATATTAATTAGTGACGACCATGAACATTTATGTGAAGTTTTAAATATTTGTGTTCCCCTTTGGATGCTTAGGTGCTTGTGTCTGTGAGAGTAACCCAGCAATCATAGTAAGCTGCCAATCAGTGCTGTAATACACATACATTCATTTTGAGGGACTCTTGTCCCTTAGGCTCTGAACTTTTGATGTCAGTGATATTGACCGATGGCCAAAACACAAAGGTAGACAATTGATCTATTTTTTCCCTTTGGCATACAGATCTGTAACTTCATAAGGCTTTGCTTTTTGTTTGGCAGTAAATATTAAAAAAAAAAAGTTGACACAGAATTTGATTTTTATTTATTTATCTTGCAAATAAGTAATTTCAAAAGAATGTGTGTTTGCATATGATGAGTGCCAAACTGGACAGCATCAGTAATTTGTGGGTTAAAGAAACTTCCAGTTGATTAATTTCTTTTGCTTTGATTTCTACTTTGCTCTTCAACATCAATCCTAAGGTTTTTTAGTTTGTCAAGGATGACACACATTTACACTTGCTAATATTTTTTTCTATATCTTTAGAATTCTCTTAAAATTCATAATATATTTCATGTTTCATTTATTTTTTTGGATTTTTATTTGCTATTTTAACACTGCTCCCACTTAGAGAAAGCTACCAGTCTTCTATAATTTGTTATATACTCCAAGGGAAGGTATTGATGTTCGTAGTTGCATCTCTGCTGCTAATTTTATAAGTTTTGCTGTGTGCCTACTCCATATATGGTCACAATACTGTAATTAAAATTCAGTCTTCCTACATAGTGTTTCTCTGTTGCAAATCCTAGAAAAGACCACAATGTTAAATATTATTCTATTCCCTAGACATTTTGTGAAACAAGCCAGTATTTCTTTTTATACTTGTCATCTGCAGTTCTTAACCACTTAACTGCGCCAACCGAGAAAACTCTTTTTGATTTTTCGGTACCAATTGTAAATGTATACGAGGTTGGTTGTGTACGAAAGGGACTCTTAGGACCTCCAGTGAGAGGCACCCATCTTGGAAAAAATTCCCAGAATGCCCTAGGGCTGCTGGCTGGGTTAGTACTGAGTGAGCAACCATGGGTGGTGCACGAGTCTCTGCCTCCCAAATACCTGTCCGACGCTGTGTTCAAAGATAACGCTCTGTTGGTGAAATTCAAACCTTATTGTTTGAAGAACATAAGGGTCATAATATTGGTGAAGCTCGGCGCAATAAGGACCTAACACAAAGGTCAGATGCAAGTGATACAGCACCTATGAGGACGATACAGCGAGCGTATCCAGTTGTAGCTCTGAGCGTCACCCTTGCAATCCTATGCTATCTCCAATTTATTTAGATGATACATTGATGAATCGTTTTCTGCATTCAGTGATGATGCATCTGATACAAGTATCATAGATGAACAATGTTAGCAGCTTCCATGGTGGTGTTTTCCATAGATATTCTCAAGAATGCCTGAATCTCTTCCTAACTGACAGACACTCTTTGAGGCTAGCTGAATCTCTTTCTGACTGACGGACACTCTTGAGGTGAGCTGAATCTCTTCCTGTGTGGGACCATACAAAGCGATCTTTTCAAGACTACCGTACAAATTGATCTTTTCCTATAATCTTTTCAATACTACCTTATGCTTTACAAGCTTGGCTACATACAACCTACAAGTACTAAAGACAAGTGTGTACGTGAGTATGTTATTTGCAAGCACACAGAATGAAGAAACATGAAGCAAAAATTTATCTGTACCTGGTGCACTGAGAGCGAAGTCGCGCTGTGTACCATGGGCTACTTCGTTGATTATTACTCACTTCCGAAGTACTGAGTGTGTAATACAGTGTGTTACTGTGTAAATAGTGTGTGAAACTGTAAATATTGTAATTTTAGGGAATTTTTAACAGGTAATATTGCAACAATAAACATTTATTGTGGACACATTACTGACATGTGTATCACAGTTCCAGGGAACATTATGAACATTCTACTGTATACATATTGTAAAGGACACAAATATGCATCATATATGATAAAAAAATACAAATAAAACCACATTGGAAATACATAAAACAAATAATTGAAAATATATTTGTGGCAACACCCGGTGCTTGAGTGGCCCGAGCAACCGTGTCTGGGTGATTCACACACGGGCGACCAGGCCCTGATGACGTCACAACGCACCTTGTCCACGTCCTCACAGTCAAAGTAAGTGGAATTTGGTATTTATTTTTACATAGACATGTTGAGGGAAGGAAATTTATCATTTTACGAAGAAAAAAGAATTTTTTGGGAACACTTTATTTCATGTGCACCAGGGGAATTTCACAATGAACTCTGCACAGCACCGTGGTTAAACAGTCATTTGTAGAGACACAAGTTGATTTTCTTTATTCTGGTCTGGCAGAATAGGCGTAGGTATAACGTCTTGTTATACCTACGTTTCTAGGTGCCTAACCCTGGTCGATGGCAGATAAGGATTACCCCCCAACCACAGGGGGGGTTTCCAGGGCCTCTCTGAGGGGCCCAGGTTCTGGCTCATGATCCCTGGTAGGCTGAACTCCATTGACAAATGCCCTGGTCTAATTTATCCCAAATTAGCCCGATAGCTCCAGGGAGCCTCCGGGGCTCATCCAGAAAATAACATTTCATTGCATTCAACGCTGGTTTTTTGAACTGTGGTATTAATTCTTATATCTCCATTGGAATTATTATTTACTACTTACATGATTAAATATATATGTACCTTGAATTGTGATGAAGTGATATTTTGGCCAATAAGAGGCTTTGTGTAATGGACAGAGAGAAATTGTGTGCAAATTTTGCAGATGAGGCTATCAGGAGACAAGCCAGATGAGGCTTTGGAAAATTTATATTAAGGTAGACCTAATTCAGTTATATATATATAGTAATATTTATTTTTGTGATTTTGATGACTGGTGTATGATTAATCATTTCAGTAAATATTACGAAGGTTGATTAAGTTATCATTAATCCTTCTTTGGTGTCCTTAGGAAGAGGTTGGTTTGACTAAAGATTCTGATACTCTAGCTAGCCCAAGCAAGTTCCCAATATTAATCTGGCAATATGGGAGATTTTGTTTGTGGAAGCAAGAAGAGACTAGGTGGGAGACAACAGCAAGGCAAAGCCAACAGTGTGTGTTCCTGCCCCAGGCCATTGGCTGAAGATCCTCCCACAACCTGACTGAAGCGACTGCCCTAGAATTGTCATGCAGGTGCAGAAAAAACAGTTGTATCCCACACAAGAATTTGGTGTGCTTTTTTTTTTTTTTATGTGACCTCTACACCCCTACTGGGTTGTTACCTTCCGACATCTCTGAGCCAGGTTTCAAAGATGGTCCTTGTCACAATTGGAGGTTTCTAACCAGGGACAGGGCATTGGTACCTTAAAATACTAAAAAAAAAAAAAAAAAGTGTAGTTACTTGGAGAGTTTCGAAGTGACTGTTGCTAGCTGCTTTGGATACCTCAAACCTGTCAAATTACATTAGGCCCTTGTGGTCATTAATAACCTACTGGAGACCAGAGTCCCCTCATAGAGGCTCAAAGCAGAGGATACTAGATTACTGAGAAAATAGCCACCAAAAAGGTTGATCAAGACAAAACAGACGAGTAAGGTAAAAGACAACAGAAAATGAGACACCTAACGGGTATTTTCACCACCAGTTCCACCTCCCCATCACAAGTTGACAGATTGTTCAGGCCCAGGACCCTCGTGACTTTTGATGGGGTGCTTGGTTTTCCTCTTCAGGGGTTGTGAAGAGATCTTCCTTGGGAGTTTACCGGCTGTTGCATTTGCTTGGTTTGCCTTGCTTTGTAGATGGTTAGTTGTGATTGGGACTTTGTTTTTGTTTTCCATGTGCCATCTTTCTATCAACCCACCTGCATGTCTGCTTGTTTTTTGAATCTCCTTTGAAACATGGAAGGGAACTGCTCCATTTTCATTGCTTTCTGGAACGGTTGTTCGGTGTGAGAGAGTGAGTTTTTGTTGTTGAGATATATACAAGAGTTGTTACATTCTTATACAGCCACTAGTACACGTAGCGTTTCGGGCAGGTCCCTGGAATACGATCCTCGCCGCGAAGAATCGTTTTTTCATCCAAGTACACATTTTACTGTTGCGTTAAACAGAGGCTACAGTTAAGGATTTGCGCCCAGTAAATCCTCCCCGGCCTGGATACGAACCCATGACACAGCGCTCGCGGAACGCCAGGCGAGTGTCTTACCACTACACCACGGAGACTGAAATTTTTTCCCAAATTTTATTTTTGAGAGACTTTCTGCATTGTTTTCTTCATTTGCCTTCATTTGCTGGCCAGAGGTCTGATTCTTCCTGGCTGACATGGATCAGGTTCTAAGTAACATGGTGGGGAATCTGGAATCCATCACAGGCTCATTCTTGGCTGGGATTTGTGACAATTGGCTGGGTTCAGTCCTTCTCTCGAGCAACTATGTTCTGTTTGGATTCCCAGTTCAGTCTGGTGCTGAGTCTGACTATATTATTTTTATCTGGGGCTTTTGCATTCATGCACTTGTTCTTTCTTGCTCTCCTCATCTTTGCCTTACCTTGTCTGGCACGACGGTGGTGTGTTGTGGACAGTGGGATCTTTTTCTGTCCTCGGTTTGCCTTGCATTGGTGTCTGCCTGTATTATATGCATGCGATACCCTTCATTGGTTGTGGTAGTGCCAGAGTTTTGGGCCTGTTTGGTTTGCCCCTGGGCCATGTTTTAGTTCTGGCTCTCTGTATTGTCATTTGTTTGATGCAGACAGTCTCTCGGCTTCATTCTATTTTCTGGGGTGGGTGGTAATTATTACTCCTTTGCATGTTGCATTGGCCTGGTCCCAATGGTTCCTGTCCTCCATGGCCTTGTTCCCCAGCCCATGGCCTTCAGGGTGCTGTCCTAGAGTACAGGTTTCCTGGGTCTTTCCTCTGGTTTGACTGCTGCTTTTGTGCTGAAGCCATTTGCTGGCTTGTTTTTCTGATGGCTTTGACATGTTCCATTTCTTCTGACTTTGGTCAGTTGCTGCATTTGGATCCACTGGTGGCAGTTTTCATCATGGTTGGTGGCATGTGAGATTGTTGTCATTTGTTTCTCCTGTTCTTTGTTTTTCCAGTTCTTCGTTTCTCTTTGGTCCGTGGTTTATTGGTGCCTGGTTTTTGTTCCTTTGGTCTTGTGTTTGTTGTCTTGTCCACAGAGTCCTGCCCTTGGGCCAGTGTTCTTCAGGTGCTCTCACCTTTGCTGAATTTTTTATTCCCCGATACTTCTCTCTCCTTTCTTGAGGGTTCCTGGCTTCTACTCTCCACTGCTCCTAGTGTGTCCCCCTTCTGTTTTCCCTTCTTCCCTGTTCGCGGATTTGGGTCTCCCAGGTCATCCGCAGGGTTATCAAGTCCAGCCAGCCTGCGGTCTATCCCCGTGCCCATGACGTCCGTAAGTTCGCGGCTCTTGCTGCCGTCTTTGGGAATATGTCTTGGTCTAATATTCGGGCGCGGGGTTTTTGGCGGTCGAACAGGGTCCTGGCTACTCGTTACCTAGTGAATGTCCCTGGGCCCCGTCGAGCCTGTGTTGCTTTGGGTCGGCGGTTGCAGCCAGTTGTCTCGACTTCGAGTTGAGGAGTGAGCGACGACTGCCTCCCGGGTAAGTCCCTATTTTTCCGTCTGTGGGTAGTTGGTGCCTGCCTGGCACCAACCTGGAATCAGCTTGGAATCTGCCTGGAATCAGCCTGGTTGATCAGTCCAGCAACCAGGAGGCCTGGTCGACGACCGGGCCGCGGGGACGCTAAGCCCCGGAAGTACCTCAAGGTAACCTCAAGGTAAGGTAGTTAGCTCCAGGGAGCCAATGGGGCTCCCCCCAGAAAACCAGCGTTGAATGTAATGAAATGCCATTTTCTGGGCGAGTCCCGGAGGCTTCCCGGCATCCCTCCCTCCCTCCGGTCAGCGTTTTTTTCGTGTTTTGGACATCCAGCCACAGAACTGAGGTGTGGGTAGCCAGCGTGAAGGGTCTGGGGCTCCCCCTTTCCCCTCCCGGGAAGGGAGGAGCTGCGCAGACAGCGGGGCAGCGACGTGTGACGTCACACTAGTTTGCTTGTTTTCTGTTGGGGAGTTCTAGCCACTAGTTCAACTTTTGGCAGAAATTTTAAACAAAATAGGGGTTTGTTTTGAGGCGCTTACCTTTCTGGGTGCCTGTTCTGGTCGATGGCAGACATAGAATGCTTCCAACCACACGGGGGTTTCTATAGGCCATTGCTCCCCCTTGCCTCTCTGAGGGGGGCCCCGTTCTGGCTGTAGACCCCGGTAGGCCTAAGAACTCCATACACATGACTGATGCCAAAGTCTGACATTAGCATATCAGCCTGGGAAAGCTCCGGGGAGCCTCCGGGACCCACCCAGAAAATGGCGTTTCATTACATTCAACGCTGGTTTTTTCTTCTATCTTCTAGTTTTTGTATATTTAATGCCTCTAACCTCTCCTCGTAGCTCTTGTCCTTCAGTTCTGGGAGCCACTTAGTGGCATGTCTTTGCACCATTTCTAGATTGTTGATGTGCTTCTTAAGATATAGGCACCATACAACCGCTGCATATTCCAGCTTTGGTCTAACAAGTCGTGAACAGTTTCTTTAGTATTTTGTTAGCCATGTATTTAAAAGCAATTCTGATGTTAGAAAGTGTAGCATAGGCTCCATGCACAGTGTTTTTAATGTGGTTCTCAGGTGACAGTTTTCTATCTAGAACCACCCCTAGATCCCTTTTTGTCAGAATTCTTTAAAGATTTCTCACATAATTGTGGGGTCTATGTTCTCCTATTCCACATTCCATAACATGGCATTTATTCACATTAAATGCCATTTGCCAAGTGGTGCTCCACATACTTATTTTGACCAGGTCTTCTTGAAGGGCATGACAATCATCTAGGTTTCTTATCTTCCCTATTATCTTAGCATCATCAGTAAACATGTTCATATAATTTGTATTCCATCTGGTAGATTGTTTATGTAGACAATGAACATTACCAGTGCAAGAACTGAACCCTGTGGTACTCCATCTATGACATCTATGACATTTCTCCAGTCCGATACATTGCCTCTAATTACGGCCCTCATTTTTCTACCAGTTAGGAAATTTTTCATCCATGTTAGAAGCTTACCTGTCACCCCTCCAATATGTTCTAATTTCAAGAACAACCTCTTATGGGGAACTCTGTCAAAAGCCTTTTTTACGTCCAGATAGATGCAGTCAACCCAACCATCTCTTTCCCGTAAAATCTCAGTGGCTCGATCATAGAAACTGAGTAAATTCATTACACAGGATCTTCCAGATCGAAATCCATACTGTCCGTCTGATATTATATCATTTCTCTCCAGGTGTTCTACCCATTTAGTTTTGATTAGTTTTTCCAATACTTTCACTATTATATTAGTCGATGATACAGGTCTATAATTGAGGGGGAGGGAGGGAGGGATGGAGGTAGGGGTGATGGGTGTTGCGGTGAAGCAGAGAGAGGGAGAGAGTGTGAGTGAGTGTGTAGGGGGGCGGGTGGGGGTGGAGTGTCGGTGGTAGAGAAGGGACCAGCTCACTCTGATAAGCCTAACACACTTGACCCAGTTAACCAGATTTGTTTCTTAAGTTCTGGATGTACATCATATATATTTTTGGTTACAGATTTTGTTTAGTAATATTATTAGGATAATAAAAAGCTATAAAAATGCTTTTTCATGAATGCTTTATTGTATTAGATGGAGATTCTCCAGGCTGTCTGGCTGGCTGGCAATCTACTGAGCCATTTCCCAGAATGTTTTTTTTTTTTGGGGGGGGGGGGGGGGGAGCAGGAAGTGAGGGTGTGGGGAAGAGCAGGAGTGAGGGAGTGGGAGAGAGGTTCAGTGAGGGTGAGGGAGGGGGACAATAGAGGTAGGTGGCCTGCTTGCTGTGTGAGGACCCCTTGATGCCAAAACAAACCCAATACCGACCTTCGGTGATATCGACTGCCAGACCGGTATATGAGACTAGATACCGGTCTTCCAAACCGGTCGTTATTACCGGCAGATCGGTATAAAAGAGGACGTTAAATTGTTTGAATACTGTATGTATGTGTTGCACGGTCTAAGGGTTAAGGGTTTGGGAATAAAACCGTCAGCCTCTACATATTCCCTAAACTCAATAACAATATTCACAGTAGCATCCTGGTTTGAACTGGCAGTTTCCCTATGCCTCACTACACTGTGAATGCCACTTCTCTTAAATTTCTCAAACCACTTTTGAACACTATTAGCACTAGTTTCAGGGGTTCTTTGTAAGCGCTACTGCTCCATGCAATTGTTATACTTTCTCTCAAATGATGACCTTAGGTACATTATCACCAGCCAACTGTCGTTCATATATCCAAATCAATAACAATTTCTCAACCTCTTCAGTTTAATGTGATCACTGTTTTGTAACTGCTTTCACTTTTGCAACATTAGCTGCTTTGATGGACTATTTTATTTTCAAGTATTATAGATAGTGTCAATTTAGCATACCAAACATGGTAACAAGAGCAGACACACTGGCACCACTTTCACATTTAGCTATGAGGACTTTCTTCATCCGGTTTTAACCAATTTTCTTTTTGTTTGGCTTTTATCACAACTTTCTTCGGGGACTGTGACTTATTTACACTAAGAATATAAAATATATCCAAGATAAAAGTGTAGCGAATTGTGCACTTCTATGGCAAAACTGATGCGTCAGGGACGCACGTTTATGTGCTAATGGCAAGCAAACAGACAAATATCAGTAATGAACACAGCATCTGCATGCCGAGTTGAAGGCCGTTCGAATACCGAGGTTCTACTGTACTTTGATGTTGGGGATTTTTATGTCAAAATATACTGTAATGTTGTGTGAGAGGACAGGTTGTATGATGACTCAACTCTGTTTGTATCTGGTTTCTGGTTCTTTCCTAGCTCACCAAGTTTGATGCCGCCTCCTTACAATGGCTGTGCGAGACATTTGGGCACCCTGACATAGATCTCTATGTCTCGGCTCGAAATCAGTGCCTCCTCCTTTATGTGGCTTCATTCCTAGTTAACTGTGAAGCCCTCGTGGTCAGGCCAGGGGTGCATCGTGTGTTGTGTCCAGTTGCGGTCCTACGCCATTCTTTGCGCGCTACGGCTACTATGCCTGGGGACGAGTTTTGGGTTGATCGTTTCCCTTCTTCCCTGTTCTCAAGTGCGGGTGTCTCAGGCCTGTGTTGCTTTGGGTCGGTGGCTGCAGCCTGTCTTGACTTCGAGTTGAGATGTGAGCACTGACCGCCTCCCAGGTAAGTCTCCTTTCTTTTTCGTCTTTGGTGAAGTAGCTCCGGGGAGCCATAGGTGCTCCCCTAAGAAAACCAGTGTTGAATGTAATGAAACACCATTTTCTGGGTGAGTCAGGGAGGCTTCCCGGCATCCCTCCCTCCCTCTGGTCGACAGTTTTTGCATTTTTGATATCCAGCCTCAGAACTGGGGTGTGAATCGCTGGCGTGCGGGTCTGGGGCTCCCCCTTCCCCTTCCTGGGGAGGGGGGGAGCTGCGCAGACATGCGGCGCGTCTCGTGTGATGTCATGCTTGTTTGCCCGTTTTCATTTGGAGAGTTCTGTCCACTTGTTTGTCTATTTTCATTGTTTTAACTAGAATAGGGGTTTGTTTTGGGAGCTTACCTTTCTGGGTGCCTGTCCCGGTCATTGGCAGATATAGAATGCTCCAAAATCACATGTGCATTTCTATAGGCCATTGCTCCTCGTGTTTCTCTGAGGGGGGGGGGCCAGGTTCTGGTTCGTGGTCCCCGATAGGCCTAGAACTCCATCTGCATCGACTGATGCCAAAGTTAGGGATATTCGTATCAGCCTGGATAGCTCCAGGGAGCCTCCAGGACTCATTCAGAAAATGGCGTTTCATTACATTCAATGCTGTTTTTTTTCTGGGCTGGCTTCCTCCAATTCTCTTCCTGCAGGTACATTCCCAGAGTCCTGTCTGTTCTTTCCTACATCAAGTTTCCATGGTCTTGGTTCCCACTCACTTTCTGGTGTGGTGCCAGCTTTGGATCCTCCTCCATGTGTTGTTTAGTTTTAGTAATAATGTGTTTCATAATTTGCAGGTTCACTTGTTAAGGATCCTTGGTCAGTTATGGAGCTGTATCTAGAAGAATTAGACATTGAAGTTGTGGTACAGGGAGTTCGTTCTGCTAGCATCCGAAATGAAGAAACATCAACACCAGAATTTAGTGGAATAGCCGATGGAGGCAGAATTGATACTTCAGGTTGTGTACATAGTGTGGAATTGAAAGAAACAGATGGAATGGCAAAAGGGGAAGAAACAAATGGAATGGCAAAAGGGGAAGAAACAGAGAATAGCCATAATGTGCAGATTAGTGAAATGCTAAATAAAAGTTTATTTCAAGTATGTTGTAATGATGGATGTGGTGTGTTACCGGAAAAAGAAACAAATGTTACCAGAAATTGTGATGAAATGTCTTCCTCGGAAATATGCAAAGAAAACAAATCTGTAACACTCAATGTGTGCGTGACAAATACATCAACACCAGACACTGGAATTGTCGATATATCAAAGAAGTCTGATCATACAGTAAATAATAATAAAGATGAAGTGCAACCAGGTAAAGTATTGATAGGTAAACAGTCTTGCATCACTTCACACATACCTCTTAATTATCGAGATTCTGATGTGAACTGCTTAAAAGAAATTGATCAACAGTCATTTGGATGTATAAAGCATTTTCACAAAGAATCTTTGGCCAAAATAAATCTTGACTGGAAACAATTAAGGAAGGATCCTCAGAACAATAAAATTATTCAGTGTCACCAAGAGTGTCAGTTTGAAGATTTAAAAAATAATAAAGATTCATCAAATATTCAAATTCTTTTTAAGTCACAAAAGGAACAGAATTCCAATGTTCCTGAGAAAGATGCACATTTTTCAGAAGAAATAACTGCACCTAATGCTTCTTTTAAAGAAGAAATAAATATTAACATAAAATCAAAAATTGAAAATAATCAGGATGTTTTGAAGGGAGAGAACTTGCCTGTTCAGGTTGAATATGAACAGGTGTTTGCTCAGGCCCAAGAGTTGAGTGGTGATGAACAAGTTATTGAAAAAAATAAACAACCATTACACAATAATGAACAGGATATTAACAAAATTAAACAACCACTACATAATGCCGTTGAGAACTCGTGCAGTTTGGGTGTAAGTGATAACATTTTAGGAGAAAACAAAGAGCAGTATTTATTTTCCGAACAATTTAAGCACAACACGCAGGAAGAGATGCTACAGCCAGCTGTTGCTGTCATCAAGGAACAGAAAACAATACATAATAAATCAGGTTTTGTTAACTTTGGATATTTACAGAATGAGATCAGAATAAACAAACAGCCCAGTCAGAATAAAAACGTTTTGAACTTGTGTGAATCTTCATTGGATGTTAATAAGTATGAAAATGTAAAAATATCACAAACTCCAGATTCTTTACAGCATTTATTTTCAAAAAATAATGATAAATGTAGTAAGAGTAAAGATATAGATACTAGTCTAAAAAAGTACAGTGTGGTTAAAAATTCTGTACAGAAATTTACTGAATCGGTTGAAAAAGAAGAAAATTGTGAATTACAGTGTACAAAAGAGAGCACGGAAGAAATGGGTTTCAGTAATCAAAATTTTATTTTAGATGCATTGCCTCAGAAATCAAATAATTTCTTCAACAAAAGTTTAAGTACATCTGGTTCCAGCTTGAACTGTTTACTGCTGTCTCCAGATTTTGAAAATGTTCGAAGCTGGATGGGATATCAAGAAAGCTCTTCACCGAAAGAACAAGCTGAAATCACGTCCTCCATAAAGTATGAAAAGGAAAAGCTCATAGAATCATCCAAAGAACAAATTTGTACTGAAGCAACTATAAGCAATTCTTCAAGTAAATACTTTGGGTCATTATTACAAGATGTTGATTTTGATGATAAGTTCTTCCAGTGTCCTGTTCAAGAACACCCGAGTCAAACATTTGATGAACACACAAATAGCACACTCTTCTTTGGAGAGACTGCAAATAGTTCCCCTCCTCAAGCAAATAATATGGAATCAATAAAGTATAGTAATGTTAATCTGAATCAAGATTTAAATGCAAAATGTATGTATTATCTACAACAAAGGGAAAAGGGTCAGGAAAATATTAATTCATTAAAACTGACAACTAAGGAATCTGTATTGACAACCCCTTCCCAGATTTGTGCCATTCCAATTTCAACTAATATAGAAACAGCTTTCCAGCCCATGAAGGTTCCAGTTCTTCCTTCCATAGTAGACATGAGGAAGCATGTAGTAGATCCTAAATCTCCTACAATTGTTAACAATGAAACCACAGTTCTACCTTCCAGTCTGACCTTTGCATTGTCTACAATATCCTCAACACCTTTTACTACTGCACCTGTTTCATTATGCAATTGTATGTATACAAATTCTGTGTTACCCATGATAATGTCCACTACAGTACCATCACATGCAGTTAATTCATCACCTGTTTGTTCTGGTGCTTCACTATCTGAAGTAAGTGCACTGAGCAGAAAATCTCAAAGGAATGAGAGGTACAGCTCATTAAATAGGGAATTTCATGAGGATTCAGTGGGTAAAGAACCCCTTCTGTCTACTATTCATACATGTACTGTAAAAGATGTTAGTAATAAGTTTAGTACAACAAATATTACCAAAGATGTTACTGAAACAAGTTTCTTACCTAATATGACGTCATTAAAAAGTAATATTATAAACTCATATGAAAAAGGCTGCAGTTTTGATGATGGAAAGTTGAACACCAACTTCATAGCCACCACAGTAAATTTGCATGATGTAAAGTGTGAAGGTAACATTGGAAACATATCTGAAAATATAGAACCTATATTCGAAGTATCCAGCACATCCCAAGTAACCAAAAATGCTGAGAAAGGCTTACAACCTTCAAAAATTCTTGCTTGTAGTAGTGCTATTGAGAAACTTGACCCGAAGCTAGCTTGTGATGAAGATAATGACGGCTTTCCTATAATTTCAATTGATTCAGAAGATGAAATTCAGATTATAATCCCAGAAAAAAAATGCAAGTTTAAGAAGACAGTAGAAAACAATTTTTTTCACTCAGGCAGTTGTAAATGTGAGGTAGGGTCAAAATGTGTTTGTTATTTTACTCGTCAAAAACAAGGTGAAAAGAGCAAGAGTTATGTAATAAAGTCCTGTCCTAAATTTAAGTGCAAAGGAGAGATGGAGGCATGCACAATTGAAAAAGAGAGAACTCAGGATGATAATTTGAAAGATTTTACAGGTATTAAAAAATTTGCATTTGGATTAGATCATGGAGGAATAAAAAGAATGATTGAAAAGAGTGAGGATAGTAGGCCTACTAAAAAAAATAAATCTGTATCAAGCATCTTGCATGAGAAAGACAAGATCAATAAATTTAATGAAAAAGATTCTAATTCTTCAGAGGTGACTAATGCTGAACAAATGGTGCTCATGTGTGGAATTCTTGATAATTCAATTGTCCATGACAAAGAGTGCTATTCTCCAAGAGTCAAAGAATTTGTTGATTTTGATGAGAGTGCAAGGAAAAGTAGTTCTCTAGGTAACTTTAGGTTCTATTTTGCCTCAAAAAAATCTAAAAATGAGCAGTGTCAAGAAAGGAGTGTAGTAGTTAAACAATTTGAATCAGTTATGAGAAACAATGAAGAGGATAGTCACACACTGAAAGAAGATAGCAAAGCACAAAAGGAAAAAAACCAAATCTCACAAAAAGGAAAAAATTTTGAAAGAAAATTTGGATGTGCAAAATCAAGCCCCCAACATGATACTAGTTCAGCTTCAAAGTGGGATGAGTGTGATCCTGGGCTATTGGAATTAGACTGTGGCTATAGTGATTTTTTGTCTCCAGTGATTCCATCATCAGGAAGTTATATGTCATCCCTTGAGTCATCACAGCATAACCGTAGACTAGGTAATGGGCAAAGTTGTCATAATATTAAACCATTTGAGGACATTGGAAGTGGTGAGAAAGTATGTGATATGCAAAGCATGCTCACAGATACAACACATTATGATTTATTGGGTAGTAGGTGTGAAGAAAAGTTGCAAACTATGTCAGAAACAAATGTTCATGATGGCTTACAAGAGGAAAGTGTATGTGAAGAATCTAAAAAATTATCCAATGTTCAGAATCCCAGATTCTTATCTAATATGATGGTTCAGATTAACAATTCTGAAGGACAGTTACTAAAGTGTGTACCTGTTACTAATTCTACATGCATGATGAATAAAAATCATTTAGATGGTACTGATACAAATCCTCCTTTAAAAGTAAAGCATTCTAAAGACTGTTTTAAACCAGAAATGGCAGCTAGAACTATGATTTTATCTAGTAAGTGTATTCCATCCCAAACACACACTGTTCCTGCACTTCCTTTAAGAAGTAATTTGACTTGTAATTCAACAGAACCTATAAATGCCAATTCAGCATTATCATCTGCAATGTCTCATTTCTCACAAAGTAAGAAAAGAAATTATAATTTAACAAATAAATCTGTGCTCAATATGTACAATACGACAGCATATCAGAAAAACGGAGAGTCTAATTCGTCTGTTGTAGAACTGCTTGAACCTGGCGATGCTTATTTATCAAAAAAATTGTCTCCCCCGATGAAAACTTGCACAAATAATTTAAATAGCTGTAAACACTGCTGTAATCATTTTTCTCAACTTCAAAGCCAAGAATCTGTGATAGATTACCAAGCACCTATTTCAGCTAAAAATCTCACTGTTGTTCCTCCAGCTTTAGTTACTAGCTATGGAAATAATATACCAAGTGGCAGGGTGTTTATGCAAACTAACTCTACTTGCAATTTAAGAGAAAATGTAAAATCCACTAGCACCGACAACCTGGAGAGGATTGTTGCTGTAACAAGTCAAACAATTCATGGCCCAGTAACCCAAGTCTTGAGGGTTGCAGCACCAGCAAAACAAAGCCAATATAAAATAGATAATTGCCAAATAAATTGTACAAGTAAAAGAGAAAATAATCACATTGACTCCTTGGACAAAGAAAGCAAAAAGACTTGTATTGAAAATACAATGCTGAAGAAAGTAAAAATGGGATCAAAAGGTGGATTTTACTTTAGACCCACCTCAACTTTAATGAATGCTATAATACAAATGAGAAAGAAAAAAGAACTTGAAGCTCAAAACAAAGGCAAAAATTTAAAAAATTCCATGTATGTGGAACTACCTGATGGTGAACCAATTTCCCATCCTATTTTCATTCCCAAAAAAATATGTCAACCAGAAATTGTTAAATCCAAGAAAAGAAAATTTAAAAAGGAGAGAAAAACCAATAACTTTGTAAGACAAAAAGTATTGGAAATAGTGGAGCAAAGGGAAAATAAAGATGTTCCAGAAATGGTGGTGGTATGTGTAGGTGGAAAACTTTATATCTACCAAAGAGATGCGGCATAGACTTTACAAATCAGATTTTGGATTTACAAAATTATATAGGTCGACTGTTGAATAGCAAAAATATTGTTATTATATTCTATGTAACTGTAGTGTTGCTGTTGAAGTTTTCTTACCGTGAAATTCATAGTAATTGCAGTCAATAAAATGTATTACGTACCAGGATTTCAGGTTTTGTGTAAGATAGTTTCGAATGTGTATGAATGTTGAAAAATGGAACTTCAGCTGATATATTCCATCTTTTTAAACCCCTTTTAAAAATAAATAAATATATATATATATATATCGCTAAGAACTCTATTTGACCCGGTCAGGATTCGAATCCATCCCGTCCAGGATCACCTCTAAATGTACACAGTACCGTGACTATTCCACCAGTGATCGTCATATGGATTGGGCAGTCCTGGTGCTTATTAATTAACTAAGCTGCGCGACCGATCAACCCACAACGACACTCATGTATCCATTCGGGTACAGTTTTTCATCAAATTTTGGCACATGCACGGACTGTGTTGAGTTTTACAAATGTGAGAAACCTGCATGAACGCACAAGCCATAGATCACTAAGAGCTGCATTTGACCTGGCCACCCCCCTCTGTTCAGCCCGTTGACGCCGTGAGGGGGGCTTAGTGGGCGGCTGCTGGAGTGTGATACTCCTTGGGACAGTCCTCTGACCTTTTCTAGCCTTGTGCTCCTGCTGCTGTCCTCTCCAATTGTGCTGAGCACCTTTTCCTTTTCCTTCTGTTTCATTTTTCTCCCCCTCTTCTCCTATCTGCTTGCCGTTTCCTGCCGACCTTTTGCTTGTTTTGGTTATTCCTTTGGACTTCTTCTATTTTGACGCTCGGGTGCTTGAGGAGGCATACTCTTGCACCAGTAGAACTGTAGTACCCAACGTCGAGAGCGAGGGGAACCTTTTATTGTCAATCCCCCTTTCGTCACTGAACCCAATCTCGACGGACTGTCGGTTCTTAAGGTGGCGTTTGTGGGGTGTATACTTACGACGCACCCCTAGGAGGCCCCGGCATGATCGGCGATAGCTTCTTGTTGGGTGTCCTGCCTCTAATTGTGGCTCCATGGTGAGTGTGGGGGCACATTCGTGAATGAATGTTGATTTTTCATAGCAATGATATCTACTGTTTCTGCTGTTTCTCCTTTACCTTCTCAGGCTCGTGGGTTGGGTGACCAAGCCCCCGAGTCGGTCAGTGTTGGAAGACCGGGCTCTGTAGCCTCCGCTGCATTGGGCCCCGACCTTGCTCCTCCTTTGGCCTCTCTGACTCCTCCCCTCGGCTCCCCTCCCTCCTCTGTGGTTGGGTCGATCGAGCCCCAAGCCCCCAGTGGTGACTACCTCGTCCCCTGACGCAGCTCCATCTCTAGTTGTAACTACTGCGCCTTTTAACCCCCCCTCTCTCTCTGGGGGTTCTCACTGCCGTCTTCATCACGGCCGCCCTCGCTCGATTCCTTCCCGTTCTGATACCTATCAAGCTTTGTTTGGTCCTGCTTCGTGGGCCAAATATTTTGACCTCCCTCTTGATTTTGCGCCTCCTGACGATTTCTCCCTCCATCGACATCTCGTTGATTCTGTGGATGCCTTTGTTACTTTCAACCCCACTCGTCTCGGTACACGTGTCGTTGCTGCTCCTACTCAGGATGCAGCTTCCCGCTTGGCTGCCTTATCCTGCCTTGGCGAGACCCCTGTTCGAATCTCAAAGAACGTTCAGTTGAACGCCAGTGTTGGCACTATTCTTCTCCCGCCCCATGTTGCGACCGGTGTTCTGGATCTGTGAGACTGCCACGACGATATTCGACATATCCTTGATGCCCAGGGCCATTCTATTCTCCAGGTGGACACGTTTACTAGTCCTCCTCGTGGTAGTCACCGTCAACCCCTTCGGGTTGTGAAGATTACCTTTGATGGTCGGACCCTTCCAGCCTGTCATTCTTGCTGGTGCCAGGTGCTCTGTCCAGGAGTACATTCCTTCTCCTAGGCTTTGTAACAAGTGCTGGAGGTTTGGGCATGGTGCCCTCCGCTGCTCTGTGACTGTCTCTCTCCTTTGTGTGGTGGGGAAGGTCACTCTAAGTCGGAGTGCACTTCTCCCCGAGCTCGTTGCCTCAACTGCGGTGAGGCCCATCCTACCTTCTCCCGTGCGTGTGTCCATTACAAGCTTGAGGCAGCCGTCCTCAACTTGAAGCACTGGGAGCGTTTATCTTTTCCTGAGGCGAGGCGCCAGATTCGCCGGCTCCCTCCTTATGCTAATAGCTCTTATGCTCGCGTGTTGAGTTCTTCCTCTCCTCATCCTGAGCCGGTCGGCCGAGCGGACAGCACGCTGGACTGTGATCCTGTAGTCCCGGGTTCGATCCTGGGCGCCGGCAAGAAACAATCGGCAGAGTTTCTTTCACCCTATGCCCCTGTTACCTAGCAGTAAATAGGTACCTGGGTGTTAGTCAGCTGTCACAGGCTGCTTCCTGGGGGTGGAGGCCTGGTCGAGGACTGGGCCACGGGGACACTAAAGCCCCGAAATCATCTCAAGATAACCTCTCAAAAAGATCCTTCCCACCTTCTTCAGACACAACCGTTTCCGGGCCTTGGACCCTGATACGCCTACTGCCCCCTCCTCTGTTCCTTTGAGTTCTGTCCCGAAGGATCCACCTCCTGGTCTTCTGTCTGGGGTTCCCCTCCTTTCTACCCGGTCTGTCTCGTCTCCTGTGTCTTCTTCCTCGTCTCCCTCCGTTCCCCCTTCCCATCCTTCCCCTCCGTCTCTTGACTCTCCCCACCGCCTGTCGGTGCGGGCTGATGTCCATTGCTCTCCAAACGGCCGTCGCGTGTGCTCTCGTTCGGCTTCTGTAGACGCTAGAATCTGTTGCCCAATACGTAGTTGCTGGGACACCTGTTTCTTTACGTCAGAAGCGTAAGCCTGGCTCCTCTCCTTCCTCCCCGGGGGGTAAGAAGGTTTCGCTTTCTTCCTCGGCCCCTACTTCTGCCTCTATCGCTCCTTCCCCTCCCATTTCGGTGGTTGCGCCCCCTGTTCCTGCTGTGGAGGTTTCTTTGGCCCCTGCTTCCCTCTCGGTTGCTGCCCTTGCTGAGGTGCGCTTTCCTCTTTCTACTCCCCTTCTTCCTGCTGCTGTCCTTGACTACTCCTCTCCGTTGTCTCCTCCTCCTCCGGACCCCATCCGCCCCCCTCTGGTGTATTCTCCCGCTTCCTTCCCTCCGTCTTTGCTCAGTTTACCTATGCCCCCTAACCCTGACTTTGCTGACCCTGATATTCTTTAACATGTTATATTGCTCTTTTGCCTTTGTGTCTTCCTTGTTCTCTGTTTTTGTCTTTTCTCTTCTCGTCGATGTCTGTTCTTCAATGGAACGTTCGAGGTTATTACGCCAATTTCCTCGAACTCCAACTTCTGATTTCGCGGTTTTCGCCCCTTTGTGTCTGTCTCCAGGAGTCGATGCTTGGTGCTCGTCCTGGTCGTTTCCGTGGCTATTCCTTTCTCCCCCCCCTTCCCCCCAGTACAGCTGGGGCTCCTAATTCTTCTGCTCTCTTGATTCGCACTGATGTTCCCTTTGTCCCCTTACTTTTTCATTTGCCTCTCCATTGTTCTGCTGCTCATATCTTTGTGGGGAAATGGTACACAGTTTGTTCCATTTATCTCCCCCCGAGTGTCCCGCTTTCTCTTCCTGATCTGAAACACCTCCTGGACTCCTTGCCGGAGCCTGTGCTCCTGCTAGGTGATTTCAATTGTCGTCATTCTCTTTGGGGTGATGTTCTGACGAATACCAGAGGTCGCCTTCTTGAGCCGTTTATCCTCTCTTCTTCCCTGTCTCTTCTGAATTCTGGTGAGCCCACTCATTTGGACTCTCGGACTCGTACCCTTTCCTGTCTTGATCTTTCTCTTTGCTCTTCTCTTTACTTAGATTTCACGTGGCAGGTTCTTGACCTCCACGGCAGTGACCATTTCCCCATCCTTGTTTCCTTTTTCTCTTTTCGCCCTTCCCTCTCCTTCCCTAGGTGGCAGTTTGCTAAAGCGGACTGGAACCTATTTACCCTCAGTGCTGCTCTCTCTGACCTCTCCCTCGCGCTCTCCTCCTTTTTCATGACACTGTCTTCGATGCTGCCCTCCGCTCTATTCCTCGATGCTGCCCTCCGCTCTATTCCTCGCTCTTCCTCTCGGGGTCCGCGGAAGTGCGTTCCCTGGTGGAATGCAGACTGTGCTCGGGCTGTCCGCTGTAAGCGTGCAGCCTGGAAGAGGCACCGCAGTCAGCAGACGGCCGATTCTTTTCTTTTCTTTCGGAAAGCGAGTGCGGTGGCCCGTAGGGCCATCCGTACGGCTAAACGTGAATGTTGGGCATCTTATGTCTCCACAATTACGTCCGAAACTCCCCTGCCACAGATCTGGAAGCGTATCAGCAAGATAGCGGGTAAGTTCGTTCCCGATGTTTCACCGGTCCTTCACCTCCGTGGTACTCTTGTGGTGAACCCGTTGCAGGTTGCTACCGAACTGGGTTCCCACTTTTCTTCTGTTAGCTCTGGTCTTCATTTTCCCCAATCTTTCCTTCTTCGTGAACCTGTCCTTGAGTCTCGTCCTTTAGATTTCTGCACTCGTCTTCGACTTTCCTATAACGATCCCTTCTCTCTCTCTGAACTTCGTTCTGCCCTGGCCCTCTGCGGTTTTACGGCGGCGGGCTCCGATGGTATTCATTATGAGATGCTTCGCCATCTCCCTCCGTGCACGTCTCAGTATTTACTGAGTCTGTATAATCGAATCTGGGAGTCGTCGTCAGTCCCTGAGGACTGGCTCGATGCCGTTGTCCTCCCTGTTCGCAAACCAGGTTCTCTGGGAACTTTCCCTAAGGACTTTCGCCCTATTGCCCTCACAAGTTGTGTCTGCAAACTCTTTGAACGTATGGTTAACGTTCGTCTGATGTGGTTCCTGGAACACTATCACCACCTCTTCCCTTCTCAATTTGGTTTCCGTAAGTGCCGCAGCACGACAGATATCCTGGTGAACTTGGAGGTCTTTATTTGTACTGCTTTTGCTGCGAGGACCTCCGTTGTTGCCGTCCTTTTTGACCTGGAAAAGGCTTACGACACCACTTGGCGATATCATATTCTGTCCCAGCTTCATTCTTTTGGCCTTCGTGGTCATCTCCCTCTCTTTCTCCGCACCCAGCTTCCTCTCTCGTCGTTCCTTTCGGGTGCGCCTTGGTACCGCTCTCTCTGCCTCTTTTCAGCAGTACGAAGGTGTGCCCCAGGGTAGTGTTCTGAGCACTACTCTTTTTCTGGTTGCCCTCAATGATCTTCTTTCCTCTCTTCCTTCAGGTGTCTTCTCCGCTCTCTATGTCGATGATCATACCCTTTGCTGTCAGGGGTGATGATTCGCCTCTTCCGCGCCAGCTTCAACTTGCGATTGATGCCGTGTCGTCTTGGGCCACCGATCATGACTTCAAGTTTTCTACTTCAAAGACTTGTGCCATGTCTTTTACTTGAAAACGGGTCTTTCTTCGTCCCTCTTTGTCACTTTATGGTCATCCCCTTGAATACAAAGATTCCGCGAAGCTTTTGGGGTTATTCCTTGACACTCGTTTGTCTTGGTCTCCCCATGTCTCTTACCTCCGTGCTGAGTGCTCTAAGGCCTTACCCTCCTTCGGGTATTGTCCCATACTTCTTGGGCAGCGGATAGGCGCACTCTCCTTGCTTTACGTTCCTCTCGTCCTGTCTAAGCTCGATTATGGTTGCCCTGCTTACTCATCTGCTTCTCCTACTCTTCGCCGTCTTGATGCTTTGCACCATACTGGGTTGCGCCTCAGTTCTGGTGCCTTTCGTTCGACTCCCGTCCTTAGCTTGTATGTTGACACTGGCTTCCTGTCTCTCCAGGACCGCCGTGATCGCTACTGTCTCCGCTATCTTGCGCGGTCCTTGCAACGTCCTTCCTCTCGCCTCTGTCGTGCTTTAACTTTTACCCCTCCTGCGGTTCCAGTTCCTCTTCACCACCTTCACCACCTTTTGCTGAACAGAGGCAAAACAATGTATTTTTTAACATGTTTAGGTATACACAGCAATGTGCTCCTTCCCTATTCTGTATGAAGGACCACACAGTGTAGATAAAAAACCAGCTACAAGCTCATCCAACATCCTCACCTCACAGGATGGCCAGTCATACATGTAATTAGGAGAGAACAAAATACTTAAGGCTGATCTATTAGCCTCCACTGGCAAAATCTGGGTACAGCACAAGAATATCTTCCAATATTCCTTTTTTTTATTAGATATATACAAGAGTTGTTACATTCTTGTACAGCCACTAGTACGCTTAGCGTTTCGGGCAGGTCCCTGGAATACGACCCCCACGAAGAATCGTTGTTACAACCAAGTACCTCCCCGGCCAGGATACGAACCCATGACAAAGTGCTCGCGGAACGCCAGGTGAGTGTCTTACCACTACACCACGGAGATTCCTGAGTGTATAAAGTAATTACAGAGCTCAAAGTACCTCATACCATTTGATATGAAGTCACTGATAACAGGGCAATCACATATATAGTGTTGGAGAGTATGTTTTCTCAAGTAGGACTGAAAACAAATGTTTTTTCCACCAAGAGGGTTATAAACCCATGGAACCGCCTACCTGCTGTAACTGTAAATGTTAAATTCCAGCTAAAAAATATCAAGACAATTGGCGGGCCCTTTAACAAGCTGCCGGCTTTCTGTCCTCGTCGGTAAATTTTTACCCCTCGTGGGTAAATTCGGTAAATATATACAATAATTGTCAGCGCATCTTCCGAGCAACAAGGACAGCTACACAGTATCTCTTACGTTTGTTGTTTACCTACGTAATTGTAACATATTTGTTTACTACAATGTCCGTGCTCCCTGTAGAAGTTGAAAAAACAGTTTTACTTCGAAACACTAATTTTATAAGAAAATTTGACGTAAATAGGAGGCAGTAGAGCTCCGATAAGCCAGCGCTAAATGGATACCATCATAGTGGTGGTGTCATTCACTCGTTACAAACAGTGGTGGTGTCATTCACTCGTTACAAATGGATGACAGGCGGATGAAAGTTAAACATGCCATTCAAATTTCTAGGAGCATTTTTATACTTAGACAATGAATAAATATATCTTAAAGGCAACACAGTCATTGTTGTCATATAATGTATGACATATATCAGGTGTGGGTTATGTATGCTGAGTAAGGTAGCAAGATGATGAGAGTTCTTTTGATAACTACGGAGGTATTGATGGCAGTTTTTCGTAAGTGTATGATAACAGACTGCGATAACTCGGCTTGCTTTCAATATTTTATTATTAGAACACAATTTACTCTAATAATTTGGCTTGTTTTCAATATTTTATTATTAGCAACGATTTTCGTGCCCAGCAAACTTAGCCAGTATGCTCATCGGGCTCCCTAGCCTATGGCGCTCGGTTTCACACCCGTAATACAGCCTCATTAGACACTGGACACTTTTTTATACATTTAAAAATAAAAAAAAGCACGTCTTATACGCAGGCAAATACGGTAATTGCTAATCAGATAGTAGTCTAGTGATGAATATGATTTTTTCATATCAATCAAACAAGCAATATAAAATATCCTGATTATCTTATTGCTGCAAAATACGGTGTCCCTCAATAAGATAATTACACAAAAGCTATTGTGTTTTTTGATGATGGATAAGAAAGCAATTATTGAAAGAAAGCACCAGGGCAGGAAGACTATTTAGCACCGACTGTAACAATGAACAGTCAAAAAAGTCCTAGATAGATTCAATATGCCAAAATGAGCAAAAAGACATGACAAGCAATGTCGAAGTGTAATTTTGTTTTAGATATTGTTAGTTCTTCAACATTCATAGTAACTGAGTCGACACGATATGCACATTTCTGGGGGGGGGGGGGGGGAGTGGGAAAGAGACCAAATCGGCTCCCTGAAGCTATCAAACACCGATTAGTGTTTCTTCATCTTCTGATGTGTCATTTGTGTCATCATATGCCGATGTGTTATCATAAGTCGGGAGTTCTATTGGCCTAGCGGGAACAAGGAGCCAGAACCTGGGCCCCCTGAAAAGAGGCAAAGGGAGCAATGGCGTATGAAAACTTTACATTTAAAGTTTAATTATATTTGATACCACAAAGAAGGCACCCAGAAAACTGTCAAACTCTATTAACAATGAAAACTACCAAAATTTTGTAAACTGGCACCGGCTAATTTTCCCCACCACCCTATCGTTTGGAGGAGGAGGGAGACATACCAGGTCAGCCGGCTCACTATAATTATAGTTCTAGCTGATCTATTCCCGGGTGTGGTTCTCAGTGGCCTTCGTCAGCTAAGTGGTTGCTGAGGGCCTTTGAGACTGGGTTGCCTGGTCACTATAGCCTGCTTTGGCTTTATGGAGCTTAATTGCATTCCAGATGTTTACGTTTGCTACTTTCGGGTATTTGTAGCCCATTTGGGCTATAAGGAGCCCAATTGCGTTGCCAGCAGCTGCTTTCGTTCGTGGCATCGGCTGTTTCAATTTTGGCAAACCTGCTCTGAGGCTGTTTACACGTGTTTGTGTAATGTGGGCCAGGAGTTTAGTGTACTTTGAGGTGCACGAGCTCAGGATTCTCTTCCCAGTGTACACAAGAGGAAGAAAGAAAGTTACGTCTATAAAAGACGTAACTTAAATGATTGGACCCCAGATCCAAGAAATACCATCTACCAAGGCACTGAATAGGATATCTCAATCCTAAACAAAGCACTTGCACATATCAGGGAAAAGTACTGGATTGAGAATTTGCTCATGACACGGCAAACACCTTCTCTCCCTTCAAGCACCCAATCCATCCACACAGGGCAACCCCTTAGGCATACGGCCTAAATGACTCAAATGGGAGTCCTGAAATTGTGGGCACACTTAAGTTTGATACACTAGCTTGCTAAAGAGGGAAGCAGAAAGCACCCTTTACGACATCCAAAAATTACCCTACATCATGCCAACAAAATCAAAATGGGGTCATTCAACATAAAGATGAAGACTAAGTAGGACAAGACCATGAGGACAATAAGAGGTTATGGGTTAAAGTGTCCCTAATAGGGATACCTTGAGGTGCTTCCGGGGCTTAGGGTCCCCACGGCCCGGTCGTCGACCAGGCTTCCTGGTTGTTTTGGGGCGCATACTTTTCTGGGCGCCTAACCCGTTCGATGCCAACTACACGGGGGTTTCTTTAGGTCATTGCTTCTCGCGCCTCTCTGAGAGGGGCCAGGTTCTGGCCCGTGGTCCCCAGTAGGACTAAGAACTCGTCCAACAGTTTGTCTTTCAGTACCAATAATTTAACCAGATAGGGTTTGTTTTGGAGCGCATATTTTTCTGGGTGCCTAACCCGTTCGATGCCAAACAGAATTCTTCCAACCACACGGGGGTTTCTTTAGGCCACTGATTCTCGTGCCTCTCTGAGAGGGGCCAGGTTCTGGCGCGTGGTCGGAGTTATGCATTTTTTGTCTAAATTTGCCGCATTTTTCAAAAGCCATATTGACGTTTTTTTCAGTAAAGTATACTGAAAACCTATATTCTAATTTGATGAAGTAACTAATTATCAATAGAAGGCACCAAACCGGGAAGGCTATGTAGCACCATCAAATGTGTAGGATAATCAGAGGGCGCTAAATATCACCAAGGATGCCAATACGAGAACAGAAACGCATAAGGCGAACGATATCGAAAGTATCCGAGTCGCCAAAAATTCTATCCAGGGACAAACGACCGCGGGGGACGGTCGGAAAACAAGACACACGCTCGTCCTGGAAGTCAGGACATTAAACAAGGATATGCACGACCGTAAGAGGGACAATGCAATTTGGACAATAAGGAGCAGGGCGGCGCTCCATTAAGTGACCGTGAGTTAAACGGGCATGGCCAATACGTAACCTAGCCAGAGCCGTCTCCCACCGCCGGCTACTGTGGCAGGAGGAAGGCTACTGGGACACACGACTCTTAAGAGTACGCAGTTTGTTACGAATAACAGAAGACCAACAACTTTGCCAGCGGACAAGGATGGAGGCATGAAAAACTGGGTAAAAGTCGGAATAAGGAATACCTTTACAGGAGATGGGACAAGTGTGGATAGCTTCCTTAGCGGCAGCTTCCGCACGCTCATTTAAAGAGACACCAACATGGCTGGGAACCCAGCAAAACGCAACCGACTTAAATTTACTGGAGAAAGAAACAGCCAATGTTGAATCTCGATGACCACCGGGTGGACTAGATTAAAGGACCCTAAAGCCATGAGGGCACTACGAGAGTCAACTACCACCACAAAGGAGGATTGACACCGGGAAAGCAGGAGACGAAGAGCATAGAGAATAGCATAAAGTTCTGCTGTGAAGATGCTAGCCTCCGGTATAAAAATTCGGAATTTCAAACTGCGAATACGTGCAGAGAGCCAGAATTTGGGTCCAAAATATGGCTCAGGTATTGAATTTGGGATGTTTGGGATATTTTGAAAACTGCAAGGGGGTTTGGGCAAAATGTGACCCACCGCCGCTTACAGTAATTGGCAGATTTTTTGTATAAAAAGTCGGAATTTCAAACTGCGAATAGGTGCAGAGAGCCAGAATTTGGGTCCTCTAGCGGCCAAAAATCGCGCGAATTTCGTGGCTAGCGGCCAAAAACCATGCGATTTTCGCAGCTGGCGGGCAAAAATCGGCGATTTTCGCCGCTACCGGCCAAAAACCGCGCGATTTTCGCCGCTAGCAGCAAAAAACCGTGCGATTTTCGCAGCTAGCGGGCAAAAATCGCGCGATTTTCACCGCTATCGGCCAAAAACCGTGCGATTTTCGCAGCTGGCGGGCAAAAATCGTCCGAATTTCGCCACAAGCGGCCAAAAACCGCGCGACTTTTGCTGCTAGAGCCCAAAAACCGTGCGATTTTCGCCGCTAGCGGCCAAAAACCATGCGATTTTCGCCGCTAGCGGCCAAACACCGATTTTTCCCTCCAGCGGCGAAATTCGCTAGATTTTTGCCCGCTACCGGCGAAAATCGCGCGATTTTTGGCCGCTAGTGGTTAAAATCGCACGGTTTTTGGCCTCTATCAGCGAAAATCCCGCGGTTTTTGGCCGCTAGTGGCGAAATTCGCACGATTTTTGGCCGCTAGCGGCGAAAATCGCACGATTTTTGGCCGCTAGCGGCGAAAATCGACCGATTTTTGTCGCTAGCGGCCAAAAATCGAGAGATTTTCGCCGCTAACGGCCAGAAACCATATGTTTTTTGCAGCTGGCGGGCAAAAATCGCGCGATTTTCGCCGCTACTGGCCAAAAATCGCGCGATTTTCGCCGCTACCGGCCAAAAATTGTGCGATTTTCGCCGCTAGCGGCCAAACACCGTGCGATTTTCGCCGCTAGCGGAAAAAATCGCCTGATTTTTGCCCTCCAGCGGCGAAATTCGCCCAATTTTTGCCCGCTACCGGCGAAAAAAAGCGCGATTTTTGGCCGCTAGCGGTGAAAATCGCGCGATTTTTGGCCGGTAGCGGAGAAAATCGCGCGATTTTTGCCCGCCAGCTGCGAAAATCGCACGGTTTTTGGCCGCTAGCGGCAAAAATCGCGCGATTTTTGGCCGGTAGCGGTGAAAATCGCGCGATTTTTGCCCGTTAGCTGCAAAAAACGCATGGTTTCTGGCTGCTAGCGGCCAAAAACCGTGCGATTTTCGACGCTAGCGGCCAAAAATCGGGCGATTTTTGCCGCTAACGGCCGAAAACCGCGCTATTTTCGACGCTAGCAGCCAGAAACCATGCGATTTTTGCAGGTGGCGGGCAAAAATCGCGCGAATTTCGCCGCTACCTGCCCAAAATCGACCGATTTTCGCCGCTAGCGGCCCAAAATAAAGGATATTTTCGCCGCTAGCGGCACAAAATCGTGCAAATTTCGCCGCTAGAGGCCAAAAATCGCGCGATTTTCGCCCCTAGCGGCCACAAACTATGCGATTTTTGCAGCTGGTTGGCAAAAAATAGTGCGATTTTCGCCGCTACCGGCCAAAAACCGCGCGATTTTCGCCGCTAGCGGCAAAAAACCATGCGATTTTCGCAGCTGGCGGGCAAAAATCGCGATTTTCGCCGCTTCCGGCCAAAAATAGCGCGATTTTTCCCGCTAGCGGCCAAAAACCGTGCGATTTTCACCGCTAGCGGCCAAAAATCGGGCGATTTTTGCCGCTAACGGCCGAAAACCGTGCTATTTTCGACGCTAGCGGCCAGAAACCATGTGGTTTTCGCAGCTGGCGGGCAAAAATCGCGTGATTTTCGCCGCTACCGGCCAAAAACCGCGTGATTTTCGCCGCTAGCGGCCAAAAACCGTGCGATTTTTACAACTGGCGGGCAAAAATCGCGCAATTTAAGCCGCTACCGGCCAAAAATCGCGCGATTTAAGCCGCTAGCGGCCAAAAATCGTGCAAATTTCACCGCTAGCGGCCAAAAATCGTGCGAATTTCGCCGCTAGCGGCCAAAAATCGCGCGATTTTCGCCGCTAGCGGCCAGAAACCATGCGATTTTTGCAGGTGGCGTGCAAAAATCGGGCGAATTTCGCCGCTACCTGCCAAAAATCGACCGATTTTCGCCGCTAGCGGCCAAAAAAAAGGCGATTTTCGCCGCTAGCGGCCAAAAATGGGTCGATTTTCGCCGCTAGCGGCACAAAATCGTGCAAATTTCGCCGCTAGCGGCCAAAAATCGTGCGAATTTCGCCGCTAGCGGGCAAAAATCGCGCGATTTTCGCCGCTAGCGGCCAGAAACTATGCGATTTTTGCAGCTGTCAGGCAAAAATCCCGCGAAATTCGCCGCTACCTGCCAAAAACCGCGCGATTTTCGCCGCTAGTGGCCAAAAACCATGCGATTTTCGCAGCTGGCGGGCAAAAATCGCGTGATTTTCGCCGCTACCGGCCAAAAACCGCGTGATTTTCGCCGCTAGCGGCCAAAAACCGTGCGATTTTTACAGCTGGCGGGCAAAAATCGCGCGATTTAAGCCGCTACCGGCCAAAAATCGCGCGATTTAAGCCGCTAGCGGCCAAAAATCGTGCAAATTTCGCCGCTAGCAGCCAAAAATCGCGCGATTTTCGCCGCTAGCGGTCAGAAACTGCGATTTTTGCAGCTGGCGGGCAAAAATAGCGCGATTTTCGCCGCTACCGGCCAAAAACCGCGCGATTTTCGCCGCTAGCGGCCAAAAACATGCGATTTTCGCAGCTGGCGGGCAAAAATCGCGATTTTCGCCGCTACCGGCCAAAAATAGCGCGATTTTCGCCGCTAGCGGCCAAAAACCGTGCGATTTTCGCCGCTAGCGGCAAAAAACCATGCGATTTTCGCAGCTGTCGGGCAAAAATCGCGATTTTCGCCGCTTCCGGCCAAAAATAGCGCGATTTTTGCCGCTAGCGGCCAAAAACCGTGCGATTTTCACCGCTAGCGGCCAAAAATCGGGCGATTTTTGCCGCTAACGGCCGAAAACCGTGCTATTTTCGACGCTAGCGGCCAGAAACCATGTGATTTTTGCAGCTGGCGGGCAAAAATCGCGCGATTTTCGCCCCTACCTGCCAAAAATCGACCGATTTTTGCCGCTAGCGGCCAAAAACCATGCGATTTTCGCAGCTGGCGGGCAAAAATCGCGTGATTTTCGCCGCTACCGGCCAAAAACCGCGTGATTTTCGCCGCTAGCGGCCAAAAACCGTGCGATTTTTACAGCTGGCGGGCAAAAATCGCGCGATTTAAGCCGCAGGCGGCCAAAAATCGTGCAAATTTCACCGCTAGCGGCCAAAAATCGTGCGAATTTCGCCGCTAGCGGGCAAAAATCGCGCGATTTTCGCCGCTAGCGGCCAGAAACTATGCGATTTTTGCAGCTAACGGGCAAATATATCGCGATTTTCTCCGCTGCCGGCCAAAAACCGCGCGATTTTCGCCGCTAGCAGCCAAAAACCATGCGATTTTTCCAGCTGGCGGGCAAAAATCGCGATTTTCGCCGCTACCGGCCAAAAATAGCGCGATTTTCGCCGCTAGCGGCCAAAAACCGCTCGATTTTCGACTCTAGCGGCAAAAAATCGGGCGATTTTTGCCGCTAACGGCCGAAAACCGTGCTATTTTCGACGCTAGCGGCCCGAAACCATGCGATTTTTGCAGCTGGCGGGCAAAAATCGCGCGAATTTTGCCGCTACCTTCCAAAAACCGCGCGATTTTCGCCGCTAGCGGCGAAAAACCATGCGACTTTCGCAGCTGGCGGGCAAAAATCGCGTGATTTTTGCCGCTACTGGCCAAAAACCGCGTGATTTTCGCCGCTAGCGGTCAAAAACCGTGCGATTTTTACAGCTGGCGGGCAAAAATCGCGCAATTTAAGCCGCTACCGGCCAAAAATCGCGCGATTTAAGCCGCTAGCGGCCAAAAATCGTGCAAATTTCACCGCTAGCGGCCAAAAATCGCGCGATTTTCGCCGCTAGCGGCCAGAAACTATGCGATTTTTGCAGCTGGCGGGCAAAAATCGCGCGATTTTCGCAGCTACCGGCCAAAAACCGCGCGATTTTCGCCCCTAGCTGCCAAAAACCATGCGATTTTCGCAGCTGGCGGGCAAAAATCGCGATTTTCGCCGCTTCCGGCCAAAAACAGCGCGATTTTCGCCGCTAGCGGCCAAAAACCGTGCGATTTTTACAGCTGGCGGGCAAAAATCGCGCGATTTAAGCCGCTACCGGCCAAAAATCGCGCGATTTAAGCCACTAGCGGCCAAAAATCGTGCAAATTTCGCCGGTAGCGGCCAAAAATCGTGCGAATTTCGCCGCTAGCGGCCAAAAATCGCGCTATTTTCGTCGCTATCGGCCAGAAACTATGCGATTTTTGCAGCTGGCGGGCAAAAATAGCGCGATTTTCGCCGCTACCGGCCAAAAACCGCGCGATTTTCGCCCCTAGCGGTCAAAAACCGTGCGATTTCGCCGCTAGCGGAAAAAAATCGGGCGATTCTAGCCGCTAACGGCCGAAAACCGCGCTATTTTCGACGCTAGCGGCCAGAAACTATGCGGTTTTTGCAGCTGGCGGGCAAAAATCGTGCGAATTTCGCCGCTAGCGGCCAAAAATCGCGCGATTTTCGCCGCTAGCGGCCAGAAACTATGCGATTGTTGCAGCTGGCGGGCAAAAATAGCGCGATTTTCTGTGTTATATTATCATAGCATGTTATATTATCAGTGTTGTTATATTATCATAGCAATATGGAAGTTGTAGTGAAGGACCTGGTGACTCTAGTGGGAGCCCTGAGGACAGAGTTGGACTCTCTGCGGGAGGAGGTGCGTCAGCTTAAAAAACAACGAGAAGTAACGAAGGAGGAGACCAGCAGTAAAGGGACCTCGTCTTGGAGAGTTGCGAAAGACAGGGGCCTTAAGAAGACTTTGATAAAGCCGCCTTCAAACGCCATAGCAACTTCAAATTCATTTGACGTTTTGGAGGACGAGTGCTGTGGAGAGACTGTGGATCGCGCAAAAGGGAAAGCAACGAAGAGAAAGGAAGCGCAGGCCCCTCAGAAAGTAAAGGAAGTACCTAAGCAAACATTAGTTGTGGGAGATTCCCAGATAAGGTATTTGGATAGAACGTTTTGTGCTAGAGATAGGGGGAACAGGTTAAGGGTTTGCTATCCCGGAGCTGGCATTGGTGATATTATAAACAACATGAATGATATTATGGCTGGTAATGGGAACAATCCCATTATTTGCATTAGCGTGGGAGGAAATGATGTTGGTCGAGTCAGGAGTGAGGAACTGATTCAGAGGTATAAAACAGCCATAGAGTTAGTTAGGAGCAAGGGAGGAATCCCGATCATATGTGGCATTCTTCCAAGAAAGGGAGTGGGAAATGAATGGATATCGAGGGCACTTGGTGTCAATTGCCGGCTGGAAAGATATTGCAAATCAAATGCAATATCTTTCATAGACAACTGGGAACACTTCTATGGAAGAAATGAAATGTATGCTCGTGATGGGGTGCATCTATCGAGAGCTGGGGTTGTTGCTGTTGCGAACTCGCTAGAAGAAGTGGTTAGAGGTGTTTGTTTGGGTTTAAACTGTTAGTAGATAGAGGTATGGGAATTGATTTGGAGGAAGGAGGTAATAAAAGTATGTGTTTGTGGGAGAAAGGAATTGGCAAAACGATCAGGGAAAGAGAAGGTCCGCAAAATAACAATTCACTTAGGGTATATTACACTAACAGTAGAAGTCTAAGAAATAAAATTAACGAATTAAATGCTCTTGTCTGCACAGAAAAAATAGATATTATTGCACTTACCGAAACGTGGATGAATGTAGAAAATAGAGAACTATTAGCTGAATATCAAATATATGGATTTAAACTATTTCACACAGATAGATATATTAGACGAGGAGGTGGAGTAGCCATATATGTTAGGGACAATTTGAAATGTAGTCTCAAAGAGGGAATCAAAACAGAGCCACACACAGAAACTATTTGGATTGAATTAAACGAAAAAGCTAATAATATTATAATAGGAGTAATATATAGGCCACCAAATTTAGACAGAATGGAAGCAAAGCATCTATGGGATGAAATATCTAGAGCATCTAGATCTAACAGTATTTATGTCATGGGTGACTTTAATTTTAGCGGAATAAACTGGTTGAACAAAACAGGGAATAGTGAAGCAGAAGATTTTCTAGAATTAATTGACGATTGCTTTCTTACGCAACACATTAAGGAACCAACACGGGAAAATAATATTTTAGATTTAGTGTTAACTAACAGGGAAACGCAAATTAATGACATCGAAATAGGGAGTGAGCTAGGGAGCAGTGATCACAAAGAAATCAGATTTAGCATAGAATGGAATAGACCAGTAGGAGAAAATTCTGTTAAAGTGCCAGATTTTCGAAAAGCTGATTTTAATAGCCTAAGAAATTTTTTGGGTCAAATTGATTGGAAAGGCTTGGGTATGGGGTGTGGGCCGGTCTTGGAGCGAGACATGAACCCAGCGATAGGTGACTTAAATGGGGATTTCGATGTGGATTCAATATATAACTTATTTAAGAATATTCTAAACAAAGCACAGGAACGTAGTATACCATACAAATTGAATAGATCGTATACTAATGACCCAAAGTGGATAACAAAGAATTTGAAGAACCTTATAGGTAAAAAGAGAGCTTGGTACAAAAGGATTAAAAATGGGGAGGTCACTTTAGAACAGGAATTCGTACAACTGGTTAGAAATGTTAAAAAAGAGATAAGGAAAGCAAAAAGAAACTATGAAGTTCGCATAGCAGGGCAAGCAAAGACAAATCCTAAAGGGTTTTTTCAGTTATATCGTACTAAGACTAGGGAAAGGATAGGTCCATTAAAAACTGAGACAGGTCAAATAACAGATAGTGATGAAGAGATGAGTAGTATTTTTAATAAATATTTTGTATCTGTATTTACTAAAGAGGAACTTAACAATATGCCTTCAGCCGAACAAGTCTATGTGGGTGGGGACGAGGACAGGTTGACGAGTTTAGCAGTTACCAGGGAGGATGTTCTTAAACAAATAGTAAAACTCAAACCAAACAAATCCCCAGGGCCGGATGAAGTGTTTGCTAGGGTGCTTAAAGAATGCAAAGAGGAGCTTTGTGACCCACTGTCAACCATATTTAATAAATCAATAGAGTCAGGCAGAGTGCCAGAGTTTTGGAAAGTTGCTAATGTGATACCAGTTTTTAAGAAAGGAGATAGATCACTTGCGTCTAACTATCGACCAATTAGCCTAACGTCTATTGTGGGAAAGTTACTCGAATCTATAATAGCAAATAAAATTCGTCTTCATCTTGAAAAACATAAATTAATAATTGAGTCGCAACATGGTTTTATAAATGGCCGTTCATGTTTAACAAATTTGTTATCTTTTTATTCTAGCATTGTTGAGGCAGTTGATAGTGGTAAGGATTGCGATGTTGTATACCTTGACTTTAGCAAAGCTTTTGATACAGTGCCACATGAAAGACTGATTAAAAAAATAGAGTCTCATGGTATTGGGGGTGCTATATTAAGCTGGATTAGGGCATGGCTATACCAAAGGAAACAGAGAGTTAGTATAAATGGAATCAAGTCAGAGTGGGAAAATGTTGTAAGTGGAGTGCCTCAAGGCTCTGTCCTGGGACCTCTGTTGTTTATAATATATATAAATGATTTAGATTCAGGTTTGAGTAGCAACATTTGCAAATTTGCCGATGATACGAAAATCGGTAGGGAAATTAATTCGGAGGAGGACTCACTATCACTTCAAGTTGATCTAGATAGGGTTTTGAAATGGTCAAAGGATTGGCAGATGCAGTTTAATGCTGATAAATGTAAAGTTCTGAGGTTAGGTAATGATGATAGAGTTACAAGATACGAGCTAGATGGTGTTGTGATTGCGAAGTCGGATTGCGAAAGGGATCTGGGAGTTATGATTAGTAAGAATTTAAAACAAAAGGATCAATGCATAAATGTTCGTAATAAGGCAAATCGGACACTTGGATTTATTAATCGCAGCGTTAGTAACAAGACACCTGGTGTGGTTCTCAAGCTATATCTTGCTCTAGTTAGGCCCCATTTAGATTATGCAGTTCAGTTTTGGTCGCCATATTATAGAATGGATATAAATTCACTTGAACGTGTCCAGCGTAGGATGACTAAGTTAATTCCCCAAATTAGAAATCTTTCATATGAAGAAAGATTAACAAAGCTTAAGTTGCATTCACTGGAAAGGCGAAGAGTTAGGGGTGACATGATAGAGGTTTACAAGTGGATGAATGGACATAACCGGGGGGATATTTATAGGGTATTAAAAGTATCAACACAGGACAGAACACGAAACAATGGATATAAATTGGATAAGTTTAGATTTAGGAAAGACTTGGGTAAATACTGGTTCAGTAACAGGGTTGTTGATTTGTGGAACCAATTGCCGCGTAACATTGTGGAGGTGGGGTCCCTCGATTGTTTCAAGCACGGGTTGGACAAGTATATGAGTGGGATTGGGTGGTTATAGAATAGGAGCTGCCTCGTATGGGCCAATAGGCCTTCTGCAGTTACCTTTGTTCTTATGTTCTTATGTTCTTATGTTCTCCGCTACCGGCCAAAAATCGCGCGATTTTCGTCGCTAGCGGCCAATAACCATGCGATTTTCGCAGCTGGCGGGCAAAAATAGCGATTTTCGCCACTACCGGCCAAAAACAGCGCGATTTTCGCCGCTAGCGGCCAAAAACCGTGCGATTTTCGCCGCAAGCGGCCAAAAATCGGGCGATTTTAGCCACTAACTGCCGAAAACCGCGCTATTTTCGACGCTAGCGGCCAAAAACCATGCGATTTTTGCAGCTGGCGGGCAAAAATAGCGCTATTTTCGCCGCTACCGGCCAAAAACCGCGCAATTTTCGCCGCTAGCGGCAAAAATAGCCCGATTTTTGGCCGTCAGCGGCCAAAATCGCGCGATTTTCGGCGCTAGCGGCCAAAAATCGGGCTATTTTCGCCGCTAGCGGCCAAAAATTCGTCGATTTTCGCCCCTAGCGGCCAAAAATCGTGCGAATTTCCCTGCTAGCGGCCAAAAATCGTGTGAATTTCGCTGCTAGCGGCCAAAAATCGTGCGTATTTCGCCGCTAGCGGCCAAAAATCGTGCGAATTTCGCCGCTACCGGCCAAAATCGCGCGATTTTCGCCACTACCAAAAAATTCGCTCAAAATTCGCACAAAATTTTGGCTACCGGCCAAAAACCGTGCGATTTTCGCAGCTGGCGGGCGAAAATCGCGCGATTTTGGCCGCTAGCGGCGAAAATCGCGCGGTTTTTGGCCACTAGCGGCGAAAATTGCGCGATTTTTGCCCGCCAGCTGCGAAAATCGCGCCGAATTTCGCCGCTACCGGCCAAAATCGCCCGATTTTCGCCGCTACCGGCCAAAAACTGCGCAATTTTCGCCGCTAGCGGTAAAAATAGCCCGATTTTTGGCCGCTAGCGGGCAAAATCGCGCGATTTTCGCCGCTACCGGCCAAAAACCGTGCGATTTTCGCAGCTGGCGGGCAAAAATCGCGCGATTTTCGCCGCTAGCGGCCAAAAACCGCGCGATTTTCGCCGCTAGCGGCCAAAATCGCGCGATTTTCGCCGCTACCGGCCAAAAAGCGCAATTTTCGCCGCTAGCGGCCAAAAATCGGGCTATTTTTGCCACTTGCGGCCAAAAATCGACGATTTTTGCCCCTAGCGGCCAAAAATCGTGCGAATTTCGCTGCTAGCGGCCAAAAATCGTGCGAATTTCGCCGCTAGCGGCCAAAAATCGTGCGAATTTTCGCCGCTACTGGCCAAAAACCAAGCGATTTTCGCAGCTAGTGGGCAAAAATCCCGATTTTCTCCGCTACCGGCCAAAAATAGCGCGATTTTCGCCGCTACCGGCCAAAAACCGCGCGATTTTCGCCGCTACCGGCCAAAAACCATGCGATTTTCGCAGCTGGCGGGCAAAAATCGCGATTTTCGCCGCTACCGGCCAAAAATAGCGCGATTTTTGCCGCTAGCGGCCAAAAATCGGGCTATTTTTGCCACTAACGGCCAAAAACCGCGCTATTTTGCGCAAAAACCATGCGATTTTCGCAGCTGGCGGGCAAAAATCCCGATTTTCGCCGCTACCGGCCAAAAATAGCGCGATTTTCGCTCCTAGCAGCAAAAAACCGTGCGATTTTCGCCGCTAGCGGCCAAAAATAGCGCGTTTTTTGCCGCTAACGGCCAAAAATAGCGCGATTTTCGCCGCTACTGGCCAAAAATTGCGCGATTTTCGCCGCTACCAGCCAAAAACCATGCGATTTTCGCAGGTGGCGGCCAAAAATCGGGCTATTTTTGCCGCTAATGGCCGAAAACCGCGCTATTTTGCGCAAAAATAATGCGATTTTCGGAGCTGGCGGGCAAAAATCGCGATTTCCGCCGCTACCGGCCAAAAATAGCGCGATTTTCGCCGCTACCGGCCAAAAACCGCGAGATTTTCGCCGCTACCGGCCAAAAACCATGCGATGTTCGCAGCTGACGGGCAAAAATCGCGATTTTTGCCGCTAGCGGCCAAAAATCGGGTTATTTTTGCCGCTAACGGCCGAAAACCGCGCTATTTTGCGCAAAAACCATGCGATTTTCGCAGGTGGCGGACAAAAATCGCGATTTTCGCCGCTACCGGTCAAAAATAGCGCGATTTTCGCCTCTACCGGCCAAAAACAGCTCGATTTTCGCCGCTACCGGCCAAAAACCATGCGATTTTCCAAGCTGGCGGGAAAAAAAAAAAAAATCGCGATTTTCGCCTTTACCGGCCAAAAATAGCGCGATTTTCGCCGCTACCGGCGCGAGATTTTCGCCGCTACTGGCCAAAAAAAGCGATTTTCGCAGCTAGTGGGCAAAAATCACGATTTTCGCCGCTACTGGCCAAAAACCAAGCGATTTTCGCAGCTAGTGGGCAAAAATCACGATTTTCGCCGCTACCGGCCAAAAATAGCGCGATTTTCGCCGCTACCGGCCAAAAACCGCGCGATTTTCGCCGCTACCGGCCAAAAACCATGCGATTTTCGCAGCTGGCGGGCAAAAATCGCGATTTTCGCCGCTACCGGCCAAAAATAGCGCGATTTTTGCCGCTAGCGGCCAAAAATCGGGCTATTTTTGCCGCTAACGGCCAAAAACCGCGCTATTTTGCGCAAAAACCATGCGATTTTCGCAGCTGGCAGGCAAAAATCCCGATTTTCGCCGCTACCGGCCAAAAATAGCGCGATTTTCGCTCCTAGCGGCAAAAAACCGTGCGATTTTCGCCGCTACCGGCCAAAAACCATGCGATGTTCGCAGCTGACGGGCAAAAATCGCGATTTTTGCCGCTAGCGGCCAAAAATCGGGTTATTTTTGCCGCTAACGGCCGAAAACCGCGCTATTTTGCGCAAAAACCATGCGATTTTCGCCGCTACCGGTCAAAAACAGCTCGATTTTCGCCGCTACCGGCCAAAAACCATGCGATTTTCCCAGCTGGCGATAAAAAATCGCGATTTTCGCCGCTACCGGCCAAAAATAGCGCGATTTTCGCCGCTACCGGCCAAAAACCGCGCGATTTTCGCCGCTACCGACCAAAAACCATGCGATTTTCGCAGCTGGCGGGCAAAAATCTCGATTTTCGCCGCTACCGGCCAAAAATAGCGCGATTTTTGCCGTTAGCGGCCAAAAATCGGGCTATTTTTCCCGCTAACGGCCGAAAACCGCGCTATTTTGCGCAAAAACTATGCGATTTTCGCAGCTGGCGGGCAAAAATCGCGATTTTCGCGCTACCGGCCAAAAATAGCGCGATTTTCAACGCTAGCGGCCAAAAACCGTACGATTTTCGCCGCTAGCGGCCAAAAATCGGGCTATTTTTGCCGTTAACGGCCGAAAACCGCGCTATTTTGCACAATAACCATGCGATTTTCGCAGCTGGCGGGCAAAAATCGAGATTTTCGCCGCTACCGGCCGAATATAGCGCGATTTTCGCTGCTAGCGGCCAAAAACCGTGCGATTTTCGCCGCTAGCGGCCAAAAATCGGGCGATTTTCGCCGCTAGCGGCCAAAAATCGGGCGATTTTTGCCGCTAACGGCCGAAAACCGCGCTATTTTGCGCAAAAACCATGCGATTTTCGCAGCTGGCGGGCAAAAGTCGCGATTTTTGCAGCTACCGGCCAAAAATAGCGCGATTTTCGCCGCTACCGGCCAGAAACCGCTCGATTTTCGCCGTTACCGGCCAAAAACCATGCGATTTTCGCAGCTGGCGGGAAAAATCGCTATTTTCGCCGCTACCGGCCAAAAATAGCGCGATTTTCGCCGCTACCGGCCAAAAATAGCGCGATTTTCGCCGCTACCGGCCAAAAATCGCGCGATTTTCGCCGCTACCAGCCAAAAACCATGCGATTTTTGCAGCTGGCGGGCAAAAATCGCGATTTTCGCCGCTACTATCCAAAAACCGCTCGATTTTCGCCGCTACCGGCCAAAAACCATGCGATTTTCGCAGCTGGCGGGCAAAAATCGCGATTTTCGCCGCTACCGGCCAAAAATAGCGCGATTTTTGCCGCTAGCGGCCAAAAATCGGGCTATTTTTGCCGCTAACGGCCGAAAACCGCGCTATTTTGCGCAAAAATAATGCGATTTTCGCAGCAGGCGGGCAAAAATCGCGATTTTCGCCGCTACCGGCCAAAAATAGCGCGATTTTCGCCGCTACCGGCCAAAAACCGCGCGATTTTCGCCGCTACCGGCCAAAAACCATGCGATGTTCGCAGCTGACGGGCAAAAATCGCGATTTTTGCCGCTAGCGGCCAAAAATCGGGTTATTTTTGCCGCTAACGGCCGAAAACCGCGCTATTTTGCGCAAAAACCATGCGATTTTCACAGCTGGCGGGCAAAAATCCCGATTTTCGCCGCTACCGGCCAAAAATATCGCGATTTTCGCCGCTACCGGCCAAAAACCGCGCGATTTTCGCCGCTACCGGCCAAAAACCATGCGATGTTCGCAGCTGGCGGGCAAAAATCGCGATTTTCGCGCTACCGGCCAAAAATAGCGCGATTTTCAACGCTAGCGGCCAAAAACCGTACGATTTTCGCCGCTAGCGGCCAAAAATCGGGCTATTTTGCCGTTAACGGCCGAAAACCGCGCTATTTTGCGCAATAACCATGCGATTTTCGCAGCTGGCGGGCAAAAATCGCGATTTTCGCCGCTACCGGCCAAATATAGCGCGATTTTCGCTGCTAGCGGCCAAAAACCGTGCGATTTTCGCCGCTAGCGGCCAAAAATCGGGCGATTTTTGCCGCTAACGGCCGAAAACCGCGCTATTTTGCGCAAAAACCATGCGATTTTCGCAGCTGGCGGGCAAAAGTCGCGATTTTTGCAGCTACCGGCCAAAAATAGCGCGATTTTCGCCGCTACCGGCCAGAAACCGCTCGATTTTCGCCGTTACCGGCCAAAAAGCATGCGATTTTCGCAGCTGGCGGGAAAAATCGCTATTTTCGCCGCTACCGGCCAAAAATAGCGCGATTTTCGCCGCTACCGGCCAAAAATAGCGCGATTTTCGCCGCTACCGGCCAAAAATCGCGCGATTTTCGCCGCTACCAGCCAAAAACCATGCGATTTTTGCAGCTGGCGGGCAAAAATCGCGATTTTCGCCGCTACTATCCAAAAACCGCTCGATTTTCGCCGCTACCGGCCAAAAACCATGCGATTTTCGCAGCTGGCGGGCAAAAATCGCGATTTTCGCCGCTACCGGCCAAAAATAGCACGATTTTTGCCGCTAGCGGCCAAAAATCGGGCTATTTTTGCCGCTAACGGCCGAAAACCGCGCTATTTTACGCAAAAATAATGCGATTTTCGCAGCTGGCGGGCAAAAATCGCGATTTTCGCCGCTACCGGCCAAAAATAGCGCGATTTTCGCCGCTACCGGCCAAAAACCGCGCGATTTTCGCCGCTACCGGCCAAAAACCATGCGATGTTCGCAGCTGACGGGCAAAAATCGCGATTTTTGCCGCTAGCGGCCAAAAATCGGGTTATTTTTGCCGCTAACGGCCGAAAACCGCGCTATTTTGCGCAAAAACCATGCGATTTTCGCAGCTGGCGAACAAAAATCGCGATTTTCGCCGCTACCGGTAAAAAATAGCGCTATTTTCGCCGCTACCGGCCAAAAACAGCTCGATTTTCGCCGCTACCGGCCAAAAACCATGCGATTTTCCCAGCTGGCGATAAAAAATCGCGATTTTCGCCGCTACCGGCCAAAAATAGCGCGATTTTCGCCGCTACCGGCCAAAAACCGCGCGATTTTCGCCGCTACTAGCCAAAAACCAAGCGAATTTCGCAGCTGGCGGGGAAAAATCGCGATTTTCGCCGCTACCGGCCAAAAATAGCGCGATTTTCGCCGCTACCGGCCAAAAACCGCGCGATTTTCGCCGCTACCGACCAAAAACCATGCGATTTTCGCAGCTGGCGGGCAAAAATCTCGATTTTCGCCGCTACCGGCCAAAAATAGCGCGATTTTTGCCGTTAGCGGCCAAAAATCGGGCTATTTTTGCCGCTAACGGCCAAAAACCGCGCTATTTTGCGCAAAAACCATGCGATTTTCGCAGCTGGCAGGCAAAAATCCCGATTTTCGCCGCTACCGGCCAAAAATAGCGCGATTTTCGCTCCTAGCGGCAAAAAACCGTGCGATTTTCGCCGCTACCGGCCAAAAACCATGCGATGTTCGCAGCTGACGGGCAAAAATCGCGATTTTTGCCGCTAGCGGCCAAAAATCGGGTTATTTTTGCCGCTAACGGCCGAAAACCGCGCTATTTTGCGCAAAAACCATGCGATTTTCGCAGCTGGCGAACAAAAATCGCGATTTTCGCCGCTACCGGTCAAAAACAGCTCGATTTTCGCCGCTACCGGCCAAAAACCATGCGATTTTCCCAGCTGGCGATAAAAAATCGCGATTTTCGCCGCTACCGGCCAAAAATAGCGCGATTTTCGCCGCTACCGGCCAAAAACCGCGCGATTTTCGCCGCTACCGACCAAAAACCATGCGATTTTCGCAGCTGGCGGGCAAAAATCTCGATTTTCGTCGCTACCGGCCAAAAATAGCGCGATTTTTGCCGTTAGCGGCCAAAAATCGGGCTATTTTTCCCGCTAACGGCCGAAAACCGCGCTATTTTGCGCAAAAACAATGCGATTTTCGATGCTGGCGGGCAAAAATCGCGATTTTCGCGCTACCGGCCAAAAATAGCGCGATTTTCAACGCTAGCGGCCAAAAACCGTGCGATTTTCGCCGCTAGCGGCAAAAAACCATGCGATTTTCGCAGCTGTCGGGCAAAAATCGCGATTTTCGCCGCTTCCGGCCAAAAATAGCGCGATTTTTGCCGCTAGCGGCCAAAAACCGTGCGATTTTCACCGCTAGCGGCCAAAAATCGGGCGATTTTTGCCGCTAACGGCCGAAAACCGTGCTATTTTCGACGCTAGCGGCCAGAAACCATGTGATTTTTGCAGCTGGCGGGCAAAAATCGCGCGATTTTCGCCCCTACCTGCCAAAAATCGACCGATTTTTGCCGCTAGCGGCCAAAAACCATGCGATTTTCGCAGCTGGCGGGCAAAAATCGCGTGATTTTCGCCGCTACCGGCCAAAAACCGCGTGATTTTCGCCGCTAGCGGCCAAAAACCGTGCGATTTTTACAGCTGGCGGGCAAAAATCGCGCGATTTAAGCCGCAGGCGGCCAAAAATCGTGCAAATTTCACCGCTAGCGGCCAAAAATCGTGCGAATTTCGCCGCTAGCGGGCAAAAATCGCGCGATTTTCGCCGCTAGCGGCCAGAAACTATGCGATTTTTGCAGCTAACGGGCAAATATATCGCGATTTTCTCCGCTGCCGGCCAAAAACCGCGCGATTTTCGCCGCTAGCAGCCAAAAACCATGCGATTTTTCCAGCTGGCGGGCAAAAATCGCGATTTTCGCCGCTACCGGCCAAAAATAGCGCGATTTTCGCCGCTAGCGGCCAAAAACCGCTCGATTTTCGACTCTAGCGGCAAAAAATCGGGCGATTTTTGCCGCTAACGGCCGAAAACCGTGCTATTTTCGATGCTAGCGGCCCGAAACCATGCGATTTTTGCAGCTGGCGGGCAAAAATCGCGCGAATTTTGCCGCTACCTTCCAAAAACCGCGCGATTTTCGCCGCTAGCGGCGAAAAACCATGCGACTTTCGCAGCTGGCGGGCAAAAATCGCGTGATTTTTGCCGCTACTGGCCAAAAACCGCGTGATTTTCGCCGCTAGCGGTCAAAAACCGTGCGATTTTTACAGCTGGCGGGCAAAAATCGCGCAATTTAAGCCGCTACCGGCCAAAAATCGCGCGATTTAAGCCGCTAGCGGCCAAAAATCGTGCAAATTTCACCGCTAGCGGCCAAAAATCGCGCGATTTTCGCCGCTAGCGGCCAGAAACTATGCGATTTTTGCAGCTGGCGGGCAAAAATCGCGCGATTTTCGCAGCTACCGGCCAAAAACCGCGCGATTTTCGCCCCTAGCTGCCAAAAACCATGCGATTTTCGCAGCTGGCGGGCAAAAATCGCGATTTTCGCCGCTTCCGGCCAAAAACAGCGCGATTTTCGCCGCTAGCGGCCAAAAACCGTGCGATTTTTACAGCTGGCGGGCAAAAATCGCGCGATTTAAGCCGCTACCGGCCAAAAATCGCGCGATTTAAGCCACTAGCGGCCAAAAATCGTGCAAATTTCGCCGGTAGCGGCCAAAAATCGTGCGAATTTCGCCGCTAGCGGCCAAAAACCGCGCTATTTTCGTCGCTATCGGCCAGAAACCATGCGACTTTCGCAGCTGGCGGGCAAAAATCGCGTGATTTTTGCCGCTACTGGCCAAAAACCGCGTGATTTTCGCCGCTAGCGGTCAAAAACCGTGCGATTTTTACAGCTGGCGGGCAAAAATCGCGCAATTTAAGCCGCTACCGGCCAAAAATCGCGCGATTTAAGCCGCTAGCGGCCAAAAATCGTGCAAATTTCACCGCTAGCGGCCAAAAATCGCGCGATTTTCGCCGCTAGCGGCCAGAAACTATGCGATTTTTGCAGCTGGCGGGCAAAAATCGCGCGATTTTCGCAGCTACCGGCCAAAAACCGCGCGATTTTCGCCCCTAGCTGCCAAAAACCATGCGATTTTCGCAGCTGGCGGGCAAAAATCGCGATTTTCGCCGCTTCCGGCCAAAAACAGCGCGATTTTCGCCGCTAGCGGCCAAAAACCGTGCGATTTTTACAGCTGGCGGGCAAAAATCGCGCGATTTAAGCGGCTACCGGCCAAAAATCGCGCGATTTAAGCCACTAGCGGCCAAAAATCGTGCAAATTTCGCCGGTAGCGGCCAAAAATCGTGCGAATTTCGCCGCTAGCGGCCAAAAATCGCGCTATTTTCGTCGCTATCGGCCAGAAACTATGCGATTTTTGCAGCTGGCGGGCAAAAATAGCGCGATTTTCGCCGCTACCGGCCAAAAACCGCGCGATTTTCGCCCCTAGCGGTCAAAAACCGTGCGATTTCGCCGCTAGCGGAAAAAAATCGGGCGATTCTAGCCGCTAACGGCCGAAAACCGCGCTATTTTCGACGCTAGCGGCCAGAAACTATGCGATTTTTGCAGCTGGCGGGCAAAAATCGTGCGAATTTCGCCGCTAGCGGCCAAAAATCGCGCGATTTTCGCCGCTAGCGGCCAGAAACTATGCGATTGTTGCAGCTGGCGGGCAAAAATAGCGCGATTTTCTCCGCTACCGGCCAAAAATCGCGCGATTTTCGTCGCTAGCGGCCAATAACCATGCGATTTTCGCAGCTGGCGGGCAAAAATAGCGATTTTCGCCACTACCGGCCAAAAACAGCGCGATTTTCGCCGCTAGCGGCCAAAAACCGTGCGATTTTCGCCGCAAGCGGCCAAAAATCGGGCGATTTTAGCTGGCGGGCAAAAATAGCTTTTCGCCGCTACCGGCCAAAAACCGCGCAATTTTCGCCGCTAGCGGCAAAAATAGCCCGATTTTTGCGCGGCTCGCGCGATTTTCGACGCTAGCGGCCAAAAATCGCGCTATTTTCGCATGGCCAGAAACTATGCGATTTTTGCAGCTGGCGAATTTCGGCTAGCGGCCAAAAATCGCGCGATTTTCGCAGCGGCCAAAAACTAAAAAAATGATTTTCGCCGCTACCGGCCAAAAATCGCGCGATTTTCGCCGCTAGCGGCCAAAAACCATGCGATTTTCGCAGCTGGCGGGCAAAAATCGCGATTTTCGCCGCTAGCGGCCAAAAATCGCGACCGCTAGCGGCCAAAAACCGCGCGATTTTCGCCGCTAGCGGCCAAAAACCGTGCGATTTTCGCCGCTAGCGGCCAAAAATCGCGCGATTTTCGCCGCTAGCGGCCAAAAATAGCGATTTTCGATTAGCGGCCAAAAACCGCCCGATTTTTGCCGCTAGCGGCCAAAATCGCGCGATTTTCGCCGCTAGCGGCCAAAATCGCGCGATTTTCGCCGCTAGCGGCCAAAAATCGCGCGATTTTCGCCGCTAGCGGCCAAAAATCGTGCGATTTTCGCCGCTGCGGCCAAAAATCGCGCGATTTTCGCGCTAGCGGCCAAAAATCGTGCGATTTTCGCTGCTAGCGGCCAAAAATCGTGCGTATTTCGCCGCTAGCGGCCAAAAATCGTGCGAATTTCGCCGCTACCGGCCAAAAATCGCGCGATTTTCGCCGCTACCGGCCAAAAATCGCTCGAATTTCGCACAAAATTTTGCCGCTACCGGCCAAAAACCGTGCGATTTTCGCAGCTGGCGGGCAAAAATCGCGCGATTTTCGCCGCTAGCGGCGAAAATCGCGCGGTTTTTGGCCACTAGCGGCGAAAATTGCGCGATTTTTGCCCGCCAGCGGCGAAAATCGCGCGAATTTCGCCGCTACCGGCCAAAATCGCCCGATTTTCGCCGCTACCGGCCAAAAACTGCGCAATTTTCGCCGCTAGCGGTAAAAATAGCCCGAAAATTTTTCGCCGCTAGCGGGCAAAATCGCGCGATTTTCGCCGCTACCGGCCAAAAACCGTGCGATTTTCGCAGCTGGCGGGCAAAAATCGCGCGATTTTCGCCGCTAGCGGCCAAAAACCGCGCGCCGCTATTTTCGCCGCTAGCGGCCAAAATCGCGCGATTTTCGCCGCTACCGGCCAAAAACCGCGCGATTTTCGCCGCTAGCGGCCAAAAAATCGGGCTATTTTTGCCGCTTGCGGCCAAAAATCGACGCCGCTAGCGGCCAAAAATTTTTGCCGCTTGCGGCCAAAAATCGACGATTTTTCTAGCGGCCAAAAATCGTGCGAATTTCGCTGCTAGCGGCCAAAAATCGTGCGAATTTCGCCGCTAGCGGCCAAAAATCGTGCGAATTTTCGCCGCTACTGGCCAAAAACCAAGCGATTTTCGCAGCTAGTGGGCAAAAATCCCGATTTTCTCCGCTACCGGCCAAAAATAGCGCGATTTTCGCCGCTACCGGCCAAAAACCGCGCGATTTTCGCCGCTACCGGCCAAAAACCATGCGATTTTCGCAGCTGGCGGGCAAAAATCGCGATTTTCGCCGCTACCGGCCAAAAATAGCGCGATTTTTGCCGCTAGCGGCCAAAAATCGGGCTATTTTTGCCACTAACGGCCAAAAACCGCGCTATTTTGCGCAAAAACCATGCGATTTTCGCAGCTGGCGGGCAAAAATCCCGATTTTCGCCGCTACCGGCCAAAAATAGCGCGATTTTCGCTCCTAGCAGCAAAAAACCGTGCGATTTTCGCCGCTAGCGGCCAAAAATAGCGCGTTTTTTGCCGCTAACGGCCAAAAATAGCGCGATTTTCGCCGCTACTGGCCAAAAATTGCGCGATTTTCGCCGCTACCAGCCAAAAACCATGCGATTTTCGCAGGTGGCGGGCAAAAATCGCGATTTTCGCCGCTACCGGCCAAAAATAGCGCGATTTTCGCCGCTACCGGCCAAAAACCGCTCGATTTTCGCCGCTACCGGTCAAAAACCATGCGATTTTCGCAGCTGGCGGGCAAAAATCGCGATTTTCGCCGGTACCGGCCAAAAATAGCGCGATTTTCGCCGCTACCGGCCAAAAACCGCGCGATTTTCACCGCTACCGACCAAAAACCATGCGATTTTCGCAGCTGGCGGGCAAAAATCGCGATTTTCGCCGCTACCGGCCAAAAATAGCGCGATTTTTGCCGTTAGCGGCCAAAAATCGGGCTATTTTTGCCGCTAATGGCCGAAAACCGCGCTATTTTGCGCAAAAATAATGCGATTTTCGGAGCTGGCGGGCAAAAATCGCGATTTCCGCCGCTACCGGCCAAAAATAGCGCGATTTTCGCCGCTACCGGCCAAAAACCGCGAGATTTTCGCCGCTACCGGCCAAAAACCATGCGATGTTCGCAGCTGACGGGCAAAAATCGCGATTTTTGCCGCTAGCGGCCAAAAATCGGGTTATTTTTGCCGCTAACGGCCGAAAACCGCGCTATTTTGCGCAAAAACCATGCGATTTTCGCAGGTGGCGGACAAAAATCGCGATTTTCGCCGCTACCGGTCAAAAATAGCGCGATTTTCGCCTCTACCGGCCAAAAACAGCTCGATTTTCGCCGCTACCGGCCAAAAACCATGCGATTTTCCCAGCTGGCGGGAAAAAATCGCGATTTTCGCCTTTACCGGCCAAAAATAGCGCGATTTTCGCCGCTACCGACCAAAAACCGCGAGATTTTCGCCGCTACTGGCCAAAAACCAAGCGATTTTCGCAGCTAGTGGGCAAAAATCACGATTTTCGCCGCTACCGGCCAAAAATAGCGCGATTTTCGCCGCTACCGGCCAAAAACCGCGCGATTTTCGCCGCTACCGGCCAAAAACCATGCGATTTTCGCAGCTGGCGGGCAAAAATCGCGATTTTCGCCGCTACCGGCCAAAAATAGCGCGATTTTTGCCGCTAGCGGCCAAAAATCGGGCTATTTTTGCCGCTAACGGCCAAAAACCGCGCTATTTTGCGCAAAAACCATGCGATTTTCGCAGCTGGCAGGCAAAAATCCCGATTTTCGCCGCTACCGGCCAAAAATAGCGCGATTTTCGCTCCTAGCGGCAAAAAACCGTGCGATTTTCGCCGCTACCGGCCAAAAACCATGCGATGTTCGCAGCTGACGGGCAAAAATCGCGATTTTTGCCGCTAGCGGCCAAAAATCGGGTTATTTTTGCCGCTAACGGCCGAAAACCGCGCTATTTTGCGCAAAAACCATGCGATTTTCGCAGCTGGCGAACAAAAATCGCGATTTTCGCCGCTACCGGTCAAAAACAGCTCGATTTTCGCCGCTACCGGCCAAAAACCATGCGATTTTCCCAGCTGGCGATAAAAAATCGCGATTTTCGCCGCTACCGGCCAAAAATAGCGCGATTTTCGCCGCTACCGGCCAAAAACCGCGCGATTTTCGCCGCTACCGACCAAAAACCATGCGATTTTCGCAGCTGGCGGGCAAAAATCTCGATTTTCGCCGCTACCGGCCAAAAATAGCGCGATTTTTGCCGTTAGCGGCCAAAAATCGGGCTATTTTTCCCGCTAACGGCCGAAAACCGCGCTATTTTGCGCAAAAACTATGCGATTTTCGCAGCTGGCGGGCAAAAATCGCGATTTTCGCGCTACCGGCCAAAAATAGCGCGATTTTCAACGCTAGCGGCCAAAAACCGTACGATTTTCGCCGCTAGCGGCCAAAAATCGGGCTATTTTTGCCGTTAACGGCCGAAAACCGCGCTATTTTGCACAATAACCATGCGATTTTCGCAGCTGGCGGGCAAAAATCGAGATTTTCGCCGCTACCGGCCGAATATAGCGCGATTTTCGCTGCAAGCGGCCAAAAACCGTGCGATTTTCGCCGCTAGCGGCCAAAAATCGGGCGATTTTCGCCGCTAGCGGCCAAAAATCGGGCGATTTTTGCCGCTAACGGCCGAAAACCGCGCTATTTTGCGCAAAAACCATGCGATTTTCGCAGCTGGCGGGCAAAAGTCGCGATTTTTGCAGCTACCGGCCAAAAATAGCGCGATTTTCGCCGCTACCGGCCAGAAACCGCTCGATTTTCGCCGTTACCGGCCAAAAACCATGCGATTTTCGCAGCTGGCGGGAAAAATCGCTATTTTCGCCGCTACCGGCCAAAAATAGCGCGATTTTCGCCGCTACCGGCCAAAAATAGCGCGATTTTCGCCGCTACCGGCCAAAAATCGCGCGATTTTCGCCGCTACCAGCCAAAAACCATGCGATTTTTGCAGCTGGCGGGCAAAAATCGCGATTTTCGCCGCTACTATCCAAAAAACCGCTCGATTTTCGCCGCTACCGGCCAAAAACCATGCGATTTTCGCAGCTGGCGGGCAAAAATCGCGATTTTCGCCGCTACCGGCAAAAAATAGCGCGATTTTTGCCGCTAGCGGCCAAAAATCGGGCTATTTTTGCCGCTAACGGCCGAAAACCGCGCTATTTTGCGCAAAAATAATGCGATTTTCGCAGCAGGCGGGCAAAAATCGCGATTTTCGCCGCTACCGGCCAAAAATAGCGCGATTTTCGCCGCTACCGGCCAAAAACCGCGCGATTTTCGCCGCTACCGGCCAAAAACCATGCGATGTTCGCAGCTGACGGGCAAAAATCGCGATTTTTGCCGCTAGCGGCCAAAAATCGGGTTATTTTTGCCGCTAACGGCCGAAAACCGCGCTATTTTGCGCAAAAAACCATGCGATTTTCACAGCTGGCGGGCAAAAATCCCGATTTTCGCCGGTACCGGCCAAAAATATCGCGATTTTCGCCGCTACCGGCCAAAAACCGCGCGATTTTCGCCGCTACCGGCCAAAAACCATGCGATGTTCGCAGCTGGCGGGCAAAAATCGCGATTTTCGCGCTACCGGCCAAAAATAGCGCGATTTTCAACGCTAGCGGCCAAAAACCGTACGATTTTCGCCGCTAGCGGCCAAAAATCGGGCTATTTTGCCGTTAACGGCCGAAAACCGCGCTATTTTGCGCAATAACCATGCGATTTTCGCAGCTGGCGGGCAAAAATCGCGATTTTCGCCGCTACCGGCCAAATATAGCGCGATTTTCGCTGCTAGCGGCCAAAAACCGTGCGATTTTCGCCGCTAGCGGCCAAAAATCGGGCGATTTTTGCCGCTAACGGCCGAAAACCGCGCTATTTTGCGCAAAAACCATGCGATTTTCGCAGCTGGCGGGCAAAAGTCGCGATTTTTGCAGCTACCGGCCAAAAATAGCGCGATTTTCGCCGCTACCGGCCAGAAACCGCTCGATTTTCGCCGTTACCGGCCAAAAACCATGCGATTTTCGCAGCTGGCGGGCAAAAATCGCGATTTTTGCCGCTACCGGCCAAAAATAGCGCGATTTTCGCCGCTACCGGCCAAAAATAGCGCGATTTTCGCCGCTACCGGCCAAAAATCGCGCGATTTTCGCCGCTACCGGCCAAAAATAGCGCGATTTTTGCCGTTAGCGGCCAAAAATCGGGCTATTTTTCCCGCTAACGGCCGAAAACCGCGCTATTTTGCGCAAAAACCATGCGATTTTCGATGCTGGCGGGCAAAAATCGCGATTTTCGCGCTACCGGCCAAAAATAGCGCGATTTTCAACGCTAGCGGCCAAAAACCGTACGATTTTCGCCGCTAGCGGCCAAAAATCGGGCTATTTTTGCCGTTAACGGCCGAAAACCGCGCTATTTTGCGCAATAACCATGCGATTTTCGCAGCTGGCGGGCAAAAATCGAGATTTTCGCCGCTACCGGCCGAATATAGCGCGATTTTCGCTGCTAGCGGCCAAAAACCGTGCGATTTTCGCCGCTAGCGGCCAAAAATCGAGCGATTTTCGCCGCTAGCGGCCAAAAATCGGGCGATTTTTGCCGCTAACGGCCGAAAACCGCGCTATTTTGCGCAAAAACCATGCGATTTTCGCAGCTGGCGGGAAAAATCGCTATTTTCGCCGCTACCGGCCAAAAATAGCGCGATTTTCGCCGCTACCGGCCAAAAATAGCGCGATTTTCGCCGCTACCGGCCAAAAATCGCGCGATTTTCGCCGCTACCAGCCAAAAACCATGCGATTTTTGCAGCTGGCGGGCAAAAATCGCGATTTTCGCCGCTACTATCCAAAAACCGCTCGATTTTCGCCGCTACCGGCCAAAAACCATGCGATTTTCGCAGCTGGCGGGCAAAAATCGCGATTTTCGCCGCTACCGGCCAAAAATAGCGCGATTTTTGCCGCTAGCGGCCAAAAATCGGGCTATTTTTGCCGCTAACGGCCGAAAACCGCGCTATATTGCGCAAAAATAATGCGATTTTCGCAGCTGGCGGGCAAAAATCGCGATTTTCGCCGCTACCGGCCAAAAATAGCGCGATTTTCGCCGCTACCGGCCAAAAAAACCGCGCGATTTTCGCCGCTACCGGCCAAAAACCATGCGATGTTCGCAGCTGACGGGCAAAAATCGCGATTTTTGCCGCTAGCGGCCAAAAATCGGGTTATTTTTGCCGCTAACGGCCGAAAACTGCGCTATTTTGCGCAAAAACCATGCGATTTTCACAGCTGGCGGGCAAAAATCCCGATTTTCGCCGCTACCGGCCAAAAATATCGCGATTTTCGCCGCTACCGGCCAAAAACCGCACGATTTTCGCCGCTACCGGCCAAAAACCATGCGATGTTCGCAGCTGACGGGCAAAAATCGCGATTTTTGCCGCTAGCGGCCAAAAATCGGGCTATTTTTCCCGCTAACGGCCGAAAACCGCGCTATTTTGCGCAAAAACTATGCGATTTTCGCAGCTGGCGGGCAAAAATCGCGATTTTCGCGCTACCGGCCAAAAATAGCGCGATTTTCAACGCTAGCGGCCAAAAACCGTACGATTTTCGCCGCTAGCGGCCAAAAATCGGGCTATTTTTGCCGTTAACGGCCGAAAACCGCGCTATTTTGCGCAATAACCATGCGATTTTCGCAGCTGGCGGGCAAAAATCGCGATTTTCGCCGCTACCGGCCAAATATAGCGCGATTTTCGCTGCTAGCGGCCAAAAACCGTGCGATTTTCGCCGCTAGCGGCCAAAAATCGGGCGATTTTTGCCGCTAACGGCCGAAAACCGCGCTATTTTGCGCAAAAAACCATGCGATTTTCGCAGCTGGCGGGCAAAAGTCGCGATTTTTGCAGCTACCGGCCAAAAATAGCGCGATTTTCGCCGCTACCGGCCAGAAACCGCTCGATTTTCGCCGTTACCGGCCAAAAACCATGCGATTTTCGCAGCTGGCGGGAAAAATCGCTATTTTCGCCGCTACCGGCCAAAAATAGCGCGATTTTCGCCGCTACCGGCCAAAAATCGCGCGATTTTCGCCGCTACCAGCCAAAAACCATGCGATTTTTGCAGCTGGCGGGCAAAAATCGCGATTTTCGCCGCTACTATCCAAAAACCGCTCGATTTTCGCCGCTACCGGCCAAAAACCATGCGATTTTCGCAGCTGGCGGGCAAAAATCGCGATTTTCGCCGCTACCGGCCAAAATTAGCGCGATTTTTGCCGCTAGCGGCCAAAAATCGGGCTATTTTTGCCGCTAACGGCCAAAAACCGCGCTATTTTGCGCAAAAATTATGCGATTTTCGCAGCTGGCGGGCAAAAATCGCGATTTTCGCCGCTACCGGCCAAAAATAGCGCGATTTTCGCCGCTACCGGCCAAAAACCGCGCGATTTTCGCCGCTACCGGCCAAAGACCATGCGATGTTCGCAGCTGACGGGCAAAAATCGCGATTTTTGCCGCTAGCGGCCAAAAATCGGGTTATTTTTGCCGCTAACGGCCGAAAACCGCGCTATTTTGCGCAAAAACCATGCGATTTTCGCAGCTGGCGAACAAAAATCGCGATTTTCGCCGCTACCGGTCAAAAATAGCGCTATTTTCGCCGCTACCGGCCAAAAACAGCTCGATTTTCGCCGCTACCGGCCAAAAACCATGCGATTTTCCCAGCTGGCGGGAAAAAATCGCGATTTTCGCCGCTACCGGCCAAAAATAGCGCGATTTTCGCCGCTACCGGCCAAAAACCGCGCGATTTTCGCCGCTACTGGCCAAAAACCAAGCGATTTTCGCAGCTAGTGGGCAAAAATCACGATTTTCTCCGCTACCGGCCAAAAATAGCGCGATTTTCGCCGCTACCGGCCAAAAACCATGCGATTTTCGCAGCTGGCGGGCAAAAATCGCGATTTTCGCCGCTACCGGCCAAAAATAGCGCGATTTTTGCCGTTAGCGGCCAAAAATCGGGCTATTTTTGCCACTAACGGCCAAAAACCGCGCTATTTTGCGCAAAAACCATGCGATTTTCGCAGCTGGCGGGCAAAAATCCCGATTTTCGCCACTACCGGCCAAAAATAGCGCGATTTTCGCTCCTAGCAGCAAAAACCGTGCGATTTTCGCCGCTAGCGGCCAAAAATAGCGCGTTTTTTGCCGCTAACGGCCAAAAATAGCGCGATTTTCGCCGCTACTGGCCAAAAATTGCGCGATTTTCGCCGCTACCAGCCAAAAACCATGCGATTTTCGCAGCTGGCGGGCAAAAATCGCGATTTTCGCCGCTACCGGCCAAAAATAGCGCGATTTTCGCCGCTACCGGCCAAAAACCGCTCGATTTTCGCCGCTACCGGTCAAAAACCATGCGATTTTCGCAGCTGGCGGGCAAAAATCGCGATTTTCGCTGGTACCGGCCAAAAATAGCGCGATTTTCGCCGCTACCGGCCAAAAACCGCGCGATTTTCACCGCTACCGACCAAAAACCATGCGATTTTCGCAGCTGGCGGGCAAAAATCGCGATTTTCGCCGCTATCGGCCAAAAATAGCGCGATTTTCGCCGCGACCGGCCAAAAACCGCGCGATTTTCGCCGCTACCGGCCAAAAACCATGCGATGTTCGCAGCTGACGGGCAAAAATCGCGATTTTTGCCGCTAGCGGCCAAAAATCGGGTTATTTTTGCCGCTAACTGCCGAAAACCGCGCTATTTTGCGCAAAAACCATGCGATTTTCGCAGCTGGCGGACAAAAATCGCGATTTTCGCCGCTACCGGTCAAAAATAACGCGATTTTCGCCTCTACCGGCCAAAAACAGCTCGATTTTCGCCGCTACCGGCCAAAAACCATGCGATTTTCCCAGCTGGCGGGAAAAAATCGCGATTTTCGCCTTTACCGGCCAAAAATAGCGCGATTTTCGCCGCTACCGGCCAAAAACCGCGCGATTTTCGCCGCTACTGGCCAAAAACCAAGCGATTTTCGCAGCTAGTGGGCAAAAATCACGATTTTCGCCGCTACCGGCCAAAAATAGTGCGATTTTCGCCGCTACCGGCCAAAAACCGCGCGATTTTCGCCGCTACTGGCCAAAAACCATGCGATTTTCGCAGCTGGCGGGCAAAAATCGCGATTTTCGCCGCTACCGGCCAAAAATAGCGCGATTTTTGCCGCTAGCGGCCAAAAATCGGGCTATTTTTGCCGCTAACGGCCAAAAACCGCGCTATTTTGCGCAAAAACCATGCGATTTTCGCAGCTGGCAGGCAAAAATCCCGATTTTCGCCGCTACCGGCCAAAAATAGCGCGATTTTCGCTCCTAGCGGCAAAAAACCGTGCGATTTTCGCCGCTACCGGCCAAAAACCATGCGATGTTCGCAGCTGACGGGCAAAAATCGCGATTTTTGCCGCTAGCGGCCAAAAATCGGGTTATTTTTGCCGCTAACGGCCGAAAACCGCGCTATTTTGCGCAAAAAACCATGCGATTTTCGCAGCTGGCGAACAAAAATCGCGATTTTCGCCGCTACCGGTCAAAAATAGCTCGATTTTCGCCGCTACCGGCCAAAAAACCATGCGATTTTCCCAGCTGGCGATAAAAAAATCGCGATTTTCGCCGCTACCGGCCAAAAATAGCGCGATTTTCGCCGCTACCGGCCAAAAACCGCGCGATTTTCGCCACTGCCGACCAAAAACCATGCGATTTTCGCAGCTGGCGGGCAAAAATCTCGATTTTCGCCGCTACCGGCCAAAAATAGCGCGATTTTTGCCGTTAGCGGCCAAAAATCGGGCTATTTTTCCCGCTAACGGCCGAAAACCGCGCTATTTTGCGCAAAAACTATGCGATTTTCGCAGCTGGCGGGCAAAAATCGCGATTTTCGCGCTACCGGCCAAAAATAGCGCGATTTTCAACGCTAGCGGCCAAAAACCGTACGATTTTCGCCGCTAGCGGCCAAAAATCGGGCGATTTTTGCCGCTAACGGCCGAAAACCGCGCTATTTTGCGCAAAAACCATGCGATTTTCGCAGCTGGCGGGCAAAAGTCGCGATTTTTTGCAGCTACCGGCCAAAAAATAGCGCGATTTTCGCCGCTACTGGCCAGAAACCGCTCGATTTTCGCCGTTACCGGCCACAAACCATGCGATTTTCGCAGCTGGCGGGAATATCGCTATTTTCGCCGCTACCGGCCAAAAATAGCGCGATTTTCGCCGCTACCGGCCAAAAATAGCGCGATTTTCGCCGCTACCGGCCAAAAATCGCGCGATTTTCGCCGCTACCAGCCAAAAACCATGCGATTTTTGCAGCTGGCGGGCAAAAATCGCGATTTTCGCCGCTACTATCCAAAAACCGCTCGATTTTCGCCGCTACCGGCCAAAAACCATGCGATTTTCGCAGCTGGCGGGCAAAAATCGCGATTTTCGCCGCTACCGGCCAAAAATAGCGCGATTTTCGCCGCTACCGGCCAAAAACCGCGCGATTTTCGCCGCTACCGGCCAAAAACCATGCGATTTTCGCAGCTGACGGGCAAAAATCGCGATTTTTGCCGCTAGCGGCCAAAAATCGGGTTATTTTTGCCGCTAACGGCCGAAAACCGCGCTATTTTGCGCAAAAACCATGCGATTTTCACAGCTGGCGGGCAAAAATCGCGATTTTCGCCGCTACCAGCCAAAAATAGCGCGATTTTCGCCGCTACCTTCCAAAAACCGCGCGATTTTCGCCGCTACCGGCCAAAAACCATGCGATGTTCGCAGCTGACGGGCAAAAATCGCTATTTTTGCCGCTAGCGGCCAAAAATCGGGTTATTTTTGCCGCTAACGGCCGAAAACCGCGCTATTTTGCGCAAAAACTATGCGATTTTCGCAGCTGGCGGGCAAAAATCGCGATTTTCGCGCTACCGGCCAAAAATAGCGCGATTTTCAACGCTAGCGGCCAAAAATCGGGCTATTTTTGCCGCTAGCGGCCAAAAATCGGGCTATTTTTGCCGTTAACGGCCGAAAACCGCGCTATTTTGCGCAATAACCATGCGATTTTCGCAGCTGGCGGGCAAAAATCGCGATTTTCGCCGCTACCGGCCAAATATAGCGCGATTTTCGCTGCTAGCGGCCAAAAACCGTGCGATTTTCGCCGCTAGCGGCCAAAAATCGGGCGATTTTTGCCGCTAACGGCCGAAAACCGCGCTATTTTGCGCAAAAACCATGCGATTTTCGCAGCTGGCGGGCAAAAGTCGCGATTTTTGCAGCTACCGGCCAAAAATAGCGCGATTTTCGCCGCTACCGGCCAGAAACCGCTCGATTTTCGCCGTTACCGGCCAAAAAACCATGCGATTTTCGCAGCTGGCGGTAAAAATCGCTATTTTCGCCGCTACCGGCCAAAAATAGCGCGATTTTTGCCGTTAGCGGCCAAAAATCGGGCTATTTTTGCCGCTAACGGCCGAAAACCGCGCTATTTTGCGCAAAAATAATGCGATTTTCGCAGCTGGCGGGCAAAAATCGCGATTTCGCCGCTACCGGCCAAAAATAGCGCGATTTTCGCCGCTACCAGCCAAAAACCATGCGATTTTTGCAGCTGGGCAAAAATCGCGATTTTCGCCGCTACTATCAAAAAAACCGCGATTTTCGCCGCTACCGGCCAAAAACCATGCGATTTTCGCAGCTGGCGGGCAAAAATCGCGATTTTCGCCGCTACCGGCCAAAAACCATGCGATTTTCGCAGCTGGCGGGCAAAAATCGCGATTTTCGCCGCTACCGGCCAAAAATAGCGCGATTTTTGCCGCTAGCGGCCAAAAATCGGGTTATTTTTGCCGCTAACGGCCGAAAACCGCGCTATTTTGCGCAAAAACCATGCGATTTTCGCAGCTGGCGAACAAAAATCGCGATTTTCGCCGCTACCGGTCAAAAATAGCGCTATTTTCGCCGCTACCGGCCAAAAACAGCTCGATTTTCGCCGCTACCGGCCAAAAACCATGCGATTTTCCCAGCTGGCGATAAAAAATCGCGATTTTCGCCGCTACCGGCCAAAAATAGCGCGATTTTCGCCGCTACCGGCCAAAAACCGCGCGATTTTCGCCGCTACTGGCCAAAAACCAAGCGATTTTCGCAGCTGGCGGGGAAAAATCGCACTTTTTCGCCGCTACCGGCCAAAAATAGCGCGATTTTCGCCGCTACCGGCCAAAAACCGCGCGATTTTCGCCGCTACCGACCAAAAACCATGCGATTTTCGCAGCTGGCGGGCAAAAAATCTCGATTTTCGCCGCTACCGGCCAAAAATAGCGCGATTTTTGCCGTTAGCGGCCAAAAATCGGGCTATTTTTGCCGCTAACGGCCGAAAACCGCGCTATTTTGCGCAAAAATAATGCGATTTTCGCAGCTGGCGGGCAAAAATCGCGATTTCGCCGCTACCGGCCAAAAATAGCGCGATTTTCGCCGCTACCGGCCAAAAACCGCGCGATTTTCGCCGCTACCGGCCAAAAACCATGCGATGTTCGCAGCTGACGGGCAAAAATCGCGATTTTTGCCGCTAGCGGCCAAAAATCGGGTTATTTTGCCGCTAACGGCCGAAAAACCGCGCTATTTTGCGCAAAAAAACCATGCGATTTTCGCAGCTGGCGGACAAAAATCGCGATTTTCGCCGCTACCGGTCAAAAATAGCGCGATTTTCGCCGCTACCGGCCAAAAACAGCTCGATTTTCGCCGCTACCGGCCTAAAACCATGCGATTTTCCCAGCTGGCGGGAAAAAATCGCGATTTTCGCCGCTACCGGCCAAAAATAGCGCGATTTTCGCCGCTACCGGCCAAAAACCGCGCGATTTTCGCCGCTACTGGCCAAAAACCAAGCGATTTTCGCAGCTAGTGGGCAAAAATCACGATTTTCTCCGCTACCGGCCAAAAATAGCGCGATTTTCGCCGATTAATTCGGAGGAGGACTCACTATCACTTCAAGTTGATCTAGATAGGGTTTGAAATGGTCAAAGGATTGGCAGATGCAGTTTAATGCTGATAAATGTAAAGTTCTGAGGTTAGGTAATGATGATAGAGTTACAAGATACGAGCTAGATGGTGTTGTGATTGCGAAGTCGGATTGCGAAAGGGATCTGGGAGTTATGATTAGTAAGAATTTAAAACAAAAGGATCAATGCATAAATGTTCGTAATAAGGCAAATCGGACACTTGGATTTATTAATCGCAGCGTTAGTAACAAGACACCTGGTGTGGTTCTCAAGCTATATCTTGCTCTAGTTAGGCCCCATTTAGATTATGCAGTTCAGTTTTGGTCGCCATATTATAGAATGGATATAAATTCACTTGAACGTGTCCAGCGTAGGATGACTAAGTTAATTCCCCAAATTAGAAATCTTTCATATGAAGAAAGATTAACAAAGCTTAAGTTGCATTCACTGGAAAGGCGAAGAGTTAGGGGTGACATGATAGAGGTTTACAAGTGGATGAATGGACATAACCGGGGGGATATTAATAGGGTATTAAAAGTATCAACACAGGACAGAACACGAAACAATGGATATAAATTGGATAAGTTTAGATTTAGGAAAGACTTGGGTAAATACTGGTTCAGTAACAGGGTTGTTGATTTGTGGAACCAATTGCCGCGTAACATTGTGGAGGTGGGGTCCCTCGATTGTTTCAAGCACGGGTTGGACAAGTATATGAGTGGGATTGGGTGGTTATAGAATAGGAGCTGCCTCGTATGGGCCAATAGGCCTTCTGCAGTTACCTTTGTTCTTATGTTCTTATGAACGGAATCTCACCAGGGTAACGAAAAATGGACTGGGCCTACGATGCAAATCCGGAAACGGAAACCAACGAGAGAGAAATCTCATCGGGGTAACGAAAAATGGCCCGAGCCTAGAATGCAACTCCGAAGACAGAAACCAAATGAGAGAGAAATCTCATCGGGGGGTAACGAAAAATGACCGGGCCTACGATGCAACTCCGAATCCCTATACTTGAGGTCGCTTTTTGTGATGTCACTAAAACAACAACAGCAACTGGTCTCTAGAATGTATTTGTTTGTTATATATAATAAAGTTAGGTTAAGATGGTTGATGGGGTTATGAATAACTGGAAATATGAGCAATGAGCGAAAATACGAGCTATTGTAACTGAATATTGAATATATTAATAGGGTATTAAAAGTATCAACACAAGACAAACACGAAACAATGAGTGTAAATTGGATAAGTTTAGATTTAGGAAAGACTTGGGTAAATACTGGATCAGTAACAGGGTTGTTGATTTCTACCGGCCAAAAACCGCGCGATTTTCGCCGCTACCGGCCAAAAACCATGCGATTTTCGCAGCTGGCGGGCAAAAATCGCGATTTTCGCCGCTACCGGCCAAAAATAGCGCGATTTTCGCCGCTACCGGCCAAAAACCGCGCGATTTTCGCCGCTACTGGCCAAAAACCAAGCGATTTTCGCAGCTGGCGGGGAAAAATCGCGATTTTCGCCGCTACCGGCCAAAAATCGCGATTTTCGCCGCTACCGGCCAAAAACCGCGCGATTTTCGCCGCTACCGGCCAAAAACCATGCGATTTTCGCAGCTGGCGTCCAAAAAATCGCGATTTTCGCCGCTACCGGCCAAAAATAGCGCGATTTTCGCCGCTACTGGCCAAAAACCGCGCGATTTTCGCCGCTACCGGCCAAAAACCATGCGATTTTCGCAGCTGGCGGGCAAAAATCGCGATTTTCGCCGCTACCGGCCAAAAATAGCGCGATTTTCGCCGCTACCGGCCAAAAACCGCGCGATTTTCGCCGCTACCGACCAAAAACCATGCGATTTTCGCAGCTGGCGGGCAAAAATCGCGATTTTCGCCGCTACCGGCCAAAAATAGCGCGATTTTCGCCGCTACCGGCCAAAAACCGCGCGATTTTCGCCGCTACCGGCCAAAAACCATGCGATTTTCGCAGCTGGCGGGCAAAAATCGCGATTTTCGCCGCTACCGGCCAAAAATAGCGCGATTTTCGCCGCTACCGGCCAAAAATAGCGCGATTTTCGCCGCTACCGGCCAAAAACCGCGCGATTTTCGCCGCTACCGGCCAAAAACCATGCGATTTTCGCAGCTGGCGGGCAAAAATCGCGATTTTCGCCGCTACCGGCCACAAATAGCGCGATTTTCGCCGCTACCGGCCAAAAACCGCGCGATTTTCGCCGCTACCGGCCAAAAACCATGCGATTTTCGCAGCTGGCGGGCAAAAATCGCGATTTTTGCCGCTACCGGCCAAAAATAGCGCGATTTTCGCCGCTACCGGCCAAAAACCGCGCGATTTTCGCCGCTAAAAAACCATGCGATTTTCGCAGCTGGCGGGCAAAAATCGCGATTTTCGCCGCTACCGGCCAAAAATAGCGCGATTTTCGCCGCTACCGGCCAAAAACCGCGCGATTTTCGCCGCTACCGGCCAAAAACCATGCGATTTTCGCAGCTGGCGGGAAAAAAATCGCGATTTTCGCCGCTACCGGCCAAAAATAGCGCGATTTTCGCCGCTACCGGCCAAAAACCGCGCGATTTTCGCCGCTACCGGCCAAAAACCATGCGATTTTCGCAGCTGGCGGGCAAAAAAAATCGCGATTTTCGCCGCTACCGGCCAAAAATAGCGCGATTTTCGCCGCTACCGGCCAAAAACCGCGCGATTTTCGCCGCTACCGGCCAAAAACCATGCGATTTTCGCAGCTGGCGGGCAAAAATCGCGATTTTCGCCGCTACCGGCCAAAAATAGCGCGATTTTCGCCGCTAGCGGCCAAAAATCGGGCGATTTTGCCGCTAACGGCCAAAAACCGCGCGATTTTCGCGCTAAAAAACCATGCGATTTTCGCAGCTGGCGGGCAAAAATCGCGATTTTCGCCGCTACCGGCCAAAAATAGCGCGATTTTCGCCGCTACCGGCCAAAAACCGCGCGATTTTCGCCGCTACCGCCCAAAAACCATGCGATTTTCGCAGCTGGCGGGCAAAAATCGCGATTTTCGCCGCTACCGGCCAAAAATAGCGCGATTTTCGCGCTATTTTCGCGCGCTATTTTTCGCCGCTACCGGCCAAAAACCATGCGATTTTCGCAGCTGGCGGGCAAAAATCGCGATTTTCGCCGCTACCGGCCAAAAATAGCGCGATTTTCGCCGCTACCGGCCAAAAACCGCGCGATTTTCGCCGCTACCGGCCAAAAACCATGCGATTTTCGCAGCTGGCGGGCAAAAAATCGCGATTTTCGCCGCTACCGGCCAAAAATAGCGCGATTTTCGCCGCTACCGGCCAAAAACCGCGCGATTTTCGCCGCTACCGGCCAAAAACCATGCGATTTTCGCAGCTGGCGGGCAAAAATCGCGATTTTCGCCGCTACCGGCCAAAAATAGCGCGATTTTCGCCGCTACCGGCCAAAAACCGCGCGATTTTCGCCGCTACCGGCCAAAAACCAAGCGATTTTCGCAGCTGGCGGGCAAAAAATCGCGATTTTCGCCGCTAGCGGCCAAAAATAGCGCGATTTTCGCCGCTACCGGCCAAAAACCGCGCGATTTTCGCGCTACCGGCCAAAAAACCATGCGATTTTCGCAGCTGGCGGGAAAAATCGCGATTTTCGCCGCTACCGGCCAAAAATAGCGCGATTTTCGCCGCTACCGGCCAAAAACAGCTCGATTTTCGCCGCTACCGGCCAAAAACCATGCGATTTTCGCAGCTGGCGGGAAAAAATCGCGATTTTCGCCGCTACCGGCCAAAAATAGCGCGATTTTCGCCGCTACCGGCCAAAAACCGCGCGATTTTCGCCGCTACTGGCCAAAAACCAAGCGATTTTCGCAGCTGGCGGGGAAAAAAAAAATCGCGATTTTCGCCGCTACCGGCCAAAAATAGCGCGATTTTCGCCGCTACCGGCCAAAAACCGCGCGATTTTCGCCGCTACCGGCCAAAAACCATGCGATTTTCGCAGCTGGCGGGCAAAAATCGCGATTTTCGCCGCTACCGGCCAAAAATAGCGCGATTTTCGCCGCTACCGGCCAAAAATCGCGCGATTTTCGCCGCTAACGGCCAAAAACCGCGCGATTTTCGCGCAAAAAACCATGCGATTTTCGCAGTTGGCGGGCAAAAATCGCGATTTTCGCCGCTACCGGCCAAAAATAGCGCGATTTTCGCCGCTACCGGCAAAAAACCGCGCGATTTTCGCCGCTACCGGCCAAAAACCATGCGATTTTCGCAGCTGGCGGGCAAAAATCGCGATTTTCGCCGCTACCGGCCAAAAATAGCGCGATTTTCGCCGCTACCGGCCAAAAACCGCGCGATTTTCGCCGCTACTGGCCAAAAACCATGCGATTTTCGCAGCTGGCGGGCAAAAAATCGCGATTTTCGCCGCTACCGGCCAAAAATAGCGCGATTTTCGCCGCTACCGGCCAAAAACCGCGCGATTTTCGCCGCTACCTGCCAAAAACCATGCGATGTTCGCAGCTGGCGGGAAAAAAATCGCGATTTTCGCCGCTACCGGCCAAAAATAGCGCGATTTTCGCCGCTACCGGCCAAAAACCGCGCGATTTTCGCCGCTACCGGCCAAAAACCATGCGATTTTCGCAGCTGGCGGGCAAAAATCGCGATTTTCGCCGCTACCGGCCAAAAATAGCGCGATTTTCGCCGCTACCGGCCAAAAACCGCTACGCCGCTAACGGCCAAAAACCGCGCTATTTGCGCAAAAACCATGCGATTTTCGCAGCTGGCGGGCAAAAAATCGCGATTTTCGCCGCTACCGGCCAAAAATAGCGCGATTTTCGCCGCTACCGGCCAAAAACCGCGCGATTTTCGCCGCTACGGCCAAAAACCATGCGATTTTCGCAGCTGGCGGGCAAAAATCGCGATTTTCGCCGCTACCGGCCAAAAATCGCGCGATTTTCGCCGCTACCGGCCAAAAACCGCGCGATTTTCGCGCAAAAAAACCATGCGATTTTCGCAGCTGGCGGGCAAAAATCGCGATTTTCGCCGCTACCGGCCAAAAATAGCGCGATTTTCGCCGCTACCGGCCAAAAACCGCGCGATTTTCGCCGCTACCGGCCAAAAACCATGCGATTTTCGCAGCTGGCGGGCAAAAAAAATCGCGATTTTCGCCGCTACCGGCCAAAAATAGCGCGATTTTCGCCGCTACCGGCCAAAAACCGCGCGATTTTCGCCGCTACCGGCCAAAAACCATGCGATTTTCGCTAGCTGGCGGGCGGGCAAAAATCGCGATTTTCGCCGCTACCGGCCAAAAATAGCGCGATTTTCGCCGCTACCGGCCAAAAACCGCGCGATTTTCGCCGCTACCGGCCAAAAACCATGCGATTTTCGCAGCTGGCGGGCAAAAATCGCGATTTTCGCCGCTACCGGCCAAAAATAGCGCGATTTTCGCCGCTACCGGCCAAAAACCGCGCGATTTTCGCCGCTACCGGCCAAAAACCATGCGATTTTCGCAGCTGGCGGGCAAAAATCGCGATTTTCGCCGCTACCGGCCAAAAATAGCGCGATTTTCGCCGCTACCGGCCAAAAACCGCGCGATTTTCGCCGCTACCGGCCAAAAACCATGCGATTTTCGCAGCTGGCGGGCAAAAATCGCGATTTTCGCCGCTACCGGCCAAAAATAGCGCGATTTTCGCCGCTACCGGCCAAAAACCGCGCGATTTTCGCCGCTACCGGCCAAAAACCATGCGATTTTCGCAGCTGGCGGGCAAAAATCGCGATTTTCGCCGCTACCGGCCAAAAATAGCGCGATTTTCGCCGCTACCGGCCAAAAACCGCGCGATTTTCGCTACGGGCCAAAAACCATGCGATTTTCGCAGCTGGCGGGCAAAAATCGCGATTTTCGCCACTACCGGCCAAAAATAGCGCGATTTTCGCCGCTACCGGCCAAAAACCGCGCGATTTTCGCCGCTACCGGCCAAAAACCATGCGATTTTCGCAGCTGGCGGGCAAAAAATCGCGATTTTGCCGCTAGGCCAAAAATCGCGATTTTCGCCGCTACCGGCCAAAAAACCGCGCGATTTTCGCCGCTACCGGCCAAAAATAGCATGCGATTTTCGCAGCTACCGGCCAAAAATCGCGATTTTCGCCGCTACCGGCCAAAAATAGCGCGATTTTCGCCGCTACCGGCCAAAAACCGCGCGATTTTCGCTGCTACCGGCCAAAAACCATGCGATTTTCGCAGCTGGCGGGGCAAAAATCGCGATTTTCGCCACTACCGGCCAAAAATAGCGCGATTTTCGCCGCTACCGGCCAAAAACCGCGCGATTTTCGCCGCTACCGGCCAAAAACCATGCGATTTTCGCAGCTGGCGGGCAAAAATCGCGATTTTCGCCGCTACCGGCCAAAAATAGCGCGATTTTCGCCGCTACCGGCCAAAAACCGCGCGATTTTCGCCGCTACCGGCCAAAAACCATGCGATTTTCGCAGCTGGCGGGGCAAAAATCGCGATTTTCGCCGCTACCGGCCAAAAATAGCGCGATTTTCGCCGCTACCGGCCAAAAACCGCGCGATTTTCGCCGCTACCGGCCAAAAATTTTCGCCATGCGATTTTCGCAGCTGGCGGGCAAAAATCGCGATTTTCGCCGCTACCGGCCAAAAATAGCGCGATTTTCGCCGCTACCGGCCAAAAACCGCGCGATTTTCGCCGCTACCGGCCAAAAACCATGCGATTTTCGCAGCTGGCGGGCAAAAATCGCGATTTTCGCCGCTACCGGCCAAAAATAGCGCGATTTTCGCCGCTACCGGCCAAAAACCGCGCGATTTTCGCCGCTACCGGCCAAAAACCATGCGATTTTCGCAGCTGGCGGGCAAAAATCGCGATTTTCGCCGCTACCGGCCAAAAATAGCGCGATTTTCGCCGCTACTCGGCCAAAAACGCGCGATTTTCGCCGCTACCGGCCAAAAACCATGCGATTTTCGCAGCTGGCGGGCAAAAATCGCGATTTTCGCCGCTACCGGCCAAAAATAGCGCGATTTTCGCCGCTACCGGCCAAAAACCGCGCGATTTTCGCCGCTACCGGCCAAAAACCATGCGATTTTCGCAGCTGGCGGGCAAAAATCGCGATTTTCGCCGCTACCGGCCAAAAATAGCGCGATTTTCGCCGCTACCGGCCAAAAACCGCGCGATTTTCGCCGCTACCGGCCAAAAACCATGCGATTTTCGCAGCTGGCGGGCAAAAAATCGCGATTTTCGCCGCTACCGGCCAAAAATAGCGCGATTTTCGCCGCTACCGGCCAAAAATAGCGCGATTTTCGCCGCTACCGGCCAAAAAATTTTCGCCGCTAAAACCATGCGATTTTCGCAGCTGGCGGGCAAAAAACGCGATTTTCGCCGCTACCGGCCAAAAATAGCGCGATTTTCGCCGCTACCGGCCAAAAACCGCGCGATTTTCGCCGCTACCGGCCAAAAACCATGCGATTTTCGCAGCTGGCGGGAAAAAATCGCGATTTTCGCCGCTACCGGCCAAAAATAGCGCGATTTTCGCCGCTAACGGCCAAAAACCGCGCGATTTTCGCCGCTACCGGCCAAAAACCAAGCGATTTTCGCAGCTGGCGGGGAAAAATCGCGATTTTCGCCGCTACCGGCCAAAAATAGCGCGATTTTCGCCGCTACCGGCCAAAAACCGCGCGATTTTCGCCGCTACCGGCCAAAAAACCATGCGATTTTCGCAGCTGGCGGGAAAAAATCGCGATTTTCGCCGCTACCGGCCAAAAATAGCGCGATTTTCGCCGCTACCGGCCAAAAACCGCGCGATTTTCGCCGCTACCGGCCAAAAACCATGCGATTTTCGCAGCTGGCGGGCAAAAATCGCGATTTTCGCCGCTACCGGCCAAAAATAGCGCGATTTTCGCCGCTACCGGCCAAAAACCGCGCGATTTTCGCCGCTACCGGCCAAAAACCATGCGATTTTCGCAGCTGGCGGGCAAAAAATCGCGATTTTCGCCGCTACCGGCCAAAAATAGCGCGATTTTCGCCGCTACCGGCCAAAAACCGCGCGATTTTCGCCGCTACCGGCCAAAAACCGCGCTATTTTGCGCAAAAAACCATGCGATTTTCGCAGCTGGCGGGCAAAAATCGCGATTTTCGCCGCTACCGGCCAAAAATAGCGCGATTTTCGCCGCGATTTTCGCCGCTACCGGCCAAAAACCATGCGATTTTCGCAGCTACCGGCCAAAAAAAGCGCGATTTTCGCCGCTACCGGCCAAAAATAGCGCGATTTTCGCCGCTACCGGCCAAAAACCGCGCGATTTTCGCCGCTACGGCCAAAAACCGCGCGAAAAAAACCATTTTCGCGCTGGCAGCTGGCGGGCAAAAATCGCGATTTTCGCCGCTACCGGCCAAAAATAGCGCGATTTTCGCCGCTACCGGCCAAAAACCGCGCGATTTTCGCCGCTACCGGCCAAAAACCATGCGATTTTCGCAGCTGGCGGGCAAAAATCGCGATTTTCGCCGCTACCGGCCAAAAATAGCGCGATTTTCGCCGCTACCGGCCAAAAACCGCGCGATTTTCGCCGCTACCGGCCAAAAACCATGCGATTTTCGCAGCTGGCGGGCAAAAATCGCGATTTTCGCCGCTACCGGCCAAAAATAGCGCGATTTTCGCCGCTACCGGCCAAAAACCGCGCGATTTTCGCCGCTACCGGCCAAAAACCATGCGATTTTCGCAGCTGGCGGGCAAAAATCGCGATTTTCGCCGCTACCGGCCAAAAATAGCGCGATTTTCGCCGCTACCGGCCAAAAACCGCGCGATTTTCGCCGCTACCGGCCAAAAACCATGCGATTTTCGCAGCTGGCGGGGCAAAAATCGCGATTTTCGCCGCTACCGGCCAAAAATAGCGCGATTTTCGCCGCTACCGGCCAAAAACCGCGCGATTTTCGCCGCTACGGCCAAAAACCATGCGATTTTCGCAGCTGGCGGGCAAAAATCGCGATTTTCGCCGCTACCGGCCAAAAATAGCGCGATTTTCGCCGCTACCGGCCAAAAACCGCGCGATTTTCGCCGCTACCGGCCAAAAACCATGCGATTTTCGCAGCTGGCGGGCAAAAAAATCGCGATTTTCGCCGCTACCGGCCAAAAATAGCGCGATTTTCGCCGCTACCGGCCAAAAACCGCGCGATTTTCGCCGCTACCGGCCAAAAACCATGCGATTTTCGCAGCTGGCGGGCAAAAATCGCGATTTTCGCCGCTACCGGCCAAAAATAGCGCGATTTTCGCCGCTACCGGCCAAAAACCGCGCGATTTTCGCCGCTACCGGCCAAAAACCATGCGATTTTCGCAGCTGGCGGGCAAAAATCGCGATTTTCGCCGCTACCGGCCAAAAATAGCGCGATTTTCGCCGCTACCGGCCAAAAACCGCGCGATTTTCGCCGCTACCGGCCGAAAACCGCCAAAAAAACCATGCGATTTTCGCAGCTGGCGGGCAAAAATCGCGATTTTCGCCGCTACCGGCCAAAAATAGCGCGATTTTCGCCGCTACCGGCCAAAAACCGCGCGATTTTCGCCGCTACCGGCCAAAAACCATGCGATTTTCGCAGCTGGCGGGCAAAAATCGCGATTTTCGCCGCTACCGGCCAAAAATAGCGCGATTTTCGCCGCTACCGGCCAAAAACCGCGCGATTTTCGCCGCTACCGGCCAAAAACCATGCGATTTTCGCAGCTGGCGGGGAAAAAAATCGCGATTTTCGCCGCTACCGGCCAAAAATAGCGCGATTTTCGCCGCTACCGGCCAAAAACCGCGCGATTTTCGCCGCTACCGGCCAAAAACCATGCGATTTTCGCAGCTGGCGGGCAAAAATCGCGATTTTCGCCGCTACCGGCCAAAAATAGCGCGATTTTCGCCGCTACCGGCCAAAAACCGCGCGATTTTCGCCGCTACCGGCCAAAAACCATGCGATTTTCGCAGCTGGCGGGCAAAAATCGCGATTTTCGCCGCTACCGGCCAAAAATAGCGCGATTTTCGCCGCTACCGGCCAAAAACCGCGCGATTTTCGCCGCTACCGGCCAAAAACCATGCGATTTTCGCAGCTGGCGGGGAAAAATCGCGATTTTCGCCGCTACCGGCCAAAAATAGCGCGATTTTCGCCGCTACCGGCCAAAAATAGCGCGATTTTCGCCGCTACCGGCCAAAAACCGCGCGATTTTCGCAGCTGGCGGGCAAAACCATGCGATTTTCGCAGATGGCGGTTAAAAATCGCGATTTTCGCCGCTACCGGCCAAAAATAGCGCGATTTTCGCCGCTACCGGCCAAAAACCGCGCGATTTTCGCCGCTACCGGCCAAAAACCATGCGATTTTCGCAGCTGGCGGGCAAAAATCGCGATTTTCGCCGCTAGCGGCCAAAAATAGCGCGATTTTCGCCGCTACCGGCCGAAAACCGCGCGATTTTGCGCAAAAACCATGCGATTTTCGCAGCTGGCGGGCAAAAATCGCGATTTTCGCCGCTACCGGCCAAAAATAGCGCGATTTTCGCCGCTACCGGCCAAAAACCGCGCGATTTTCGCCGCTACCGGCCAAAAACCATGCGATTTTCGCAGCTGGCGGGCAAAAATCGCGATTTTCGCCGCTACCGGCCAAAAATAGCGCGATTTTCGCCGCTACCGGCCAAAAACCGCGCGATTTTCGCCGCTACCGGCCAAAAACCATGCGATTTTCGCAGCTGGCGGGCAAAAAATCGCGATTTTCGCCGCTACCGGCCAAAAATAGCGCGATTTTCGCCGCTACCGGCCAAAAACCGCGCGATTTTCGCCGCTACCGGCCAAAAACCATGCGATTTTCGCAGCTGGCGGGCAAAAAAATCGCGATTTTCGCCGCTACCGGCCAAAAATAGCGCGATTTTCGCCGCTAGCGGCCAAAAATCGCGCGATTTTCGCCGCTAACGGCCAAAAATTTTCGCTATTTGGCGCAAAAAAAAAACATGCGATTTTCGCAGCTACCGGCCAAAAATCGCGATTTTCGCCGCTACCGGCCAAAAATAGCGCGATTTTCGCCGCTACCGGCCAAAAACCGCGCGATTTTCGCGATTTTCGCAGCTGGCGGGCCAAAAATCGCGATTTTCGCCGCTACCGGCCAAAAATAGCGCGATTTTCGCCGCTACCGGCCAAAAACCGCGCGATTTTCGCCGCTACCGGCCAAAAACCATGCGATTTTCGCAGCTGGCGGGCAAAAAATCGCGATTTTCGCCGCTACCGGCCAAAAATAGCGCGATTTTCGCCGCTACCGGCCAAAAACCGCGCGATTTTCGCCGCTACCGGCCAAAAACCATGCGATTTTCGCAGCTGGCGGGCAAAAATCGCGATTTTCGCCGCTACCGGCCAAAAATAGCGCGATTTTCGCCGCTACCGGCCAAAAACCGCGCGATTTTCGCCGCTACCGGCCAAAAACCATGCGATTTTCGCAGCTGGCGGGCAAAAAATCGCGATTTTCGCCGCTACCGGCCAAAAATAGCGCGATTTTCGCCGCTACCGGCCAAAAACCGCGCGATTTTCGCCGCTACCGGCCAAAAACCATGCGATTTTCGCAGCTGGCGGGCAAAAATCGCGATTTTCGCCGCTACCGGCCAAAAATAGCGCGATTTTCGCCGCTACCGGCCAAAAACCGCGCGATTTTCGCCGCTACCGGCCAAAAACCATGCGATTTTCGCAGCTGGCGGGCAAAAAATCGCGATTTTCGCCGCTACCGGCCAAAAATAGCGCGATTTTCGCCGCTACCGGCCAAAAACCGCGCGATTTTCGCCGCTACCGGCCAAAAAAAAACCATGCGATTTTCGCAGCTGGCGGGCAAAAATCGCGATTTTCGCCGCTACCGGCCAAAAATAGCGCGATTTTCGCCGCTACCGGCCAAAAACCGCGCGATTTTCGCCGCTACCGGCCAAAAACCATGCGATTTTCGCAGCTGGCGGGCAAAAATCGCGATTTTCGCCGCTACCGGCCAAAAATAGCGCGATTTTCGCCGCTACCGGCCAAAAACCGCGCGATTTTCGCCGCTACCGGCCAAAAACCATGCGATTTTCGCAGCTGGCGGGCAAAAAAAAATAGCGCGATTTTCGCCGCTACCGGCCAAAAATAGCGCGATTTTCGCCGCTACCGGCCAAAAACCATGCGATTTTCGCCAAAAAAACCCGCGCGATTTTCGCCGCTACCGGCCAAAAACCATGCGATTTTCGCAGCTGGCGGGCAAAAATCGCGATTTTCGCCGCTACCGGCCAAAAATAGCGCGATTTTCGCCGCTACCGGCCAAAAACCGCGCGATTTTCGCCGCTACGGCCAAAAACCGCGCAAAAAAACCATGCGATTTTCGCAGCTGGCGGGCAAAAATCGCGATTTTCGCCGCTACCGGCCAAAAATAGCGCGATTTTCGCCGCTACCGGCCAAAAACCGCGCGATTTTCGCCGCTACCGGCCAAAAAACCATGCGATTTTCGCAGCTGGCGGGCAAAAAATCGCGATTTTCGCCGCTACCGGCCAAAAATAGCGCGATTTTCGCCGCTACCGGCCAAAAACCGCGCGATTTTCGCCGCTACCGGCCAAAAACCATGCGATTTTCGCAGCTGGCGGGCAAAAATCGCGATTTTCGCCGCTACCGGCCAAAAATAGCGCGATTTTCGCCGCTACCGGCCAAAAACCGCGCGATTTTCGCCGCTACCGCCAAAAACCATGCGATTTTCGCAGCTGGCGGGCCAAAAAATCGCGATTTTCGCCGCTACCGGCCAAAAATATTTTCGCGCGATTTTTCGCCGCTACCGGCCAAAAATAGCGCGATTTTCGCCGCTACCGGCCAAAACCGCGCGATTTTCGCGCAAAAAACCATGCGATTTTCGCAGCTGGCGGGCAAAAATCGCGATTTTCGCCGCTACCGGCCAAAAATAGCGCGATTTTCGCCGCTACCGGCCAAAAACCGCGCGATTTTCGCCGCTACCGGCCAAAAAACCATGCATGCGCAGCTGGCGGGCAAAAATCGCGATTTTCGCAGCTGGCGGGCAAAAATCGCGATTTTCGCCGCTAGCGGCCAAAAATCGCGCGATTTTCGCCGCTAACGGCCAAAAAACCGCGCGATTTTCGCCGCTACGCCAAAAACCATGCGATTTTCGCAGCTGGCGGGCAAAAATCGCGATTTTCGCCGCTACCGGCCAAAAATAGCGCGATTTTCGCCGCTACCGGCCAAAAACCGCGCGATTTTCGCCGCTACCGGCCAAAAACCATGCGATTTTCGCAGCTGGCGGGAAAAAATCGCGATTTTCGCCGCTACCGGCCAAAAATAGCGCGATTTTCGCCGCTACCGGCCAAAAACCGCGCGATTTTCGCCGCTACCGGCCAAAAAACCACCGGCCAAAAACCATGCGATTTTCGCAGCTGGCGGGCAAAAATCGCGATTTTCGCCGCTACCGGCCAAAAATAGCGCGATTTTCGCCGCTACCGGCCAAAAACCGCGCGATTTTCGCCGCTACCGTCCAAAAACCATGCGATTTTCGCAGCTGGCGGGCAAAAATCGCGATTTTCGCCGCTACCGGCCAAAAATAGCGCGATTTTCGCCGCTACCGGCCAAAAACCGCGCGATTTTCGCCGCTACCGGCCAAAAACCATGCGATTTTCGCCGCGCGATTTTCGCCGCTACCGGCCAAAAACCATGCGATTTTCGCAGCTGGCGGGCAAAAATCGCGATTTTCGCCGCTACCGGCCAAAAATAGCGCGATTTTCGCCGCTACCGGCCAAAAACCGCGCGATTTTCGCCGCTACCGGCCAAAAACCATGCGATTTTCGCAGCTGGCGGGCAAAAATCGCGATTTTCGCCGCTACCGGCCAAAAATAGCGCGATTTTCGCCGCTACCGGCCAAAAACCGCGCGATTTTCGCCGCTACCGGCCAAAAACCATGCGATTTTCGCAGCTGGCGGGCAAAAATCGCGATTTTCGCCGCTACCGGCCAAAAATAGCGCGATTTTCGCCGCTACCGGCCAAAAACCGCGCGATTTTCGCCGCTACCGACCAAAAACCATGCGATTTTCGCAGCTGGCGGGCAAAAATCGCGATTTTCGCCGCTACCGGCCAAAAATAGCGCGATTTTCGCCGCTACCGGCCAAAAACCGCGCGATTTTCGCCGCTACCGACCAAAAACCATGCGATTTTCGCAGCTGGCGGGCAAAAATCGCGATTTTCGCCGCTACCGGCCAAAAATAGCGCGATTTTCGCCGCTACCGGCCAAAAATAGCGCGATTTTCGCCGCTACCGGCCAAAAACCAAGCGATTTTCGCCGCTACGGCCAAAAATCGCGATTTTCGCCGCTAAAAAATATCGCGATTTTCGCCGCTACCGGCCAAAAACCGCGCGATTTTCGCCGCTACCGGCCAAAAAATTTTCGCCGCTACCGGCCAAAAATAGCGATTTTCGCCGCTACCGGCCAAAAACCATGCGATTTTCGCCGCTACCGGCCAAAAATAGCGCGATTTTCGCCGCTACCGGCCAAAAAATCGCGCGATTTTCGCCGCTACCGGCAAAAACCGCGCGATTTTCGCGCTACCGGCCAAAAACCATGCGATTTTCGCAGCTGGCGGGCAAAAATCGCGATTTTCGCCGCTACCGGCCAAAAATAGCGCGATTTTCGCCGCTACCGGCCAAAAACCGCGCGATTTTCGCCGCTACCGGCCAAAAACCATGCGATTTTCGCAGCTGGCGGGCAAAAATCGCGATTTTCGCCGCTACCGGCCAAAAATAGCGCGATTTTCGCCGCTACCGGCCAAAAACCGCGCGATTTTCGCCGCTACCGGCCAAAAACCATGCGATTTTCGCAGCTGGCGGGCAAAAATCGCGATTTTCGCCGCTACCGGCCAAAAATAGCGCGATTTTCGCCGCTACCGGCCAAAAACCGCGCGATTTTCGCCGCTACCGGCCAAAAACCATGCGATTTTCGCAGCTGGCGGGGAAAAAAATGCGATTTTCGCCGCTACCGGCCAAAAATCGCGATTTTCGCCGCTACCGGCCAAAAATAGCGCGATTTTCGCCGCTACCGGCCAAAAACCGCGCGATTTTCGCCGCTACCGACCAAAAACCATGCGATTTTCGCAGCTGGCGGGCAAAAATCGCGATTTTCGCCGCTACCGGCCAAAAATAGCGCGATTTTCGCCGCTACCGGCCAAAAACCGCGCGATTTTCGCCGCTACCGGCCAAAAAACCTGCGATTTTCGCAGCTGGCGGGCAAAAATCGCGATTTTCGCCGCTACCGGCCAAAAATAGCGCGATTTTCGCCGCTACCGGCCAAAAACCGCGCGATTTTCGCCGCTACCGGCCAAAAACCATGCGATTTTCGCAGCTGGCGGGGAAAAAATCGCGATTTTCGCCGCTACCGGCCAAAAATAGCGCGATTTTCGCCGCTACCGGCCAAAAACCGCGCGATTTTCGCCGCTACCGGCCAAAAACCATGCGATTTTCGCGCAGCTGGCGGGGCAAAAATCGCGATTTTCGCCGCTACCGGCCAAAAATAGCGCGATTTTCGCCGCTACCGGCCAAAAATAGCGCGATTTTCGCCGCTACCGGCCAAAAACCGCTCGATTTTCGCCGCTACCGGCCAAAAACCATGCGATTTTCGCAGCTGGCGGGCAAAAATCGCGATTTTCGCCGCTACCGGCCAAAAATAGCGCGATTTTCGCCGCTACCGGCCAAAAACCGCGCGATTTTCGCCGCTACCGACCAAAAACCATGCGATTTTCGCAGCTGGCGGGCCAAAAAAATCGCGATTTTCGCCGCTACCGGCCAAAAATAGCGCGATTTTCGCCGCTACCGGCCAAAAACCGCGCGATTTTCGCCGCTACCGGCCAAAAACCATGCGATTTTCGCAGCTGGCGGGCAAAAAATCGCGATTTTCGCCGCTACCGGCCAAAAATAGCGCGATTTTCGCCGCTACCGGCCAAAAACCGCGCGATTTTCGCCGCTACCGGCCAAAAACCATGCGATTTTCGCAGCTGGCGGGCAAAAAATCGCGATTTTCGCCGCTACCGGCCAAAAATAGCGCGATTTTCGCCGCTACCGGCCAAAAACCGCGCGATTTTCGCCGCTACTGGCCAAAAACCATGCGATTTTCGCAGCTGGCGGGGAAAAATCGCGATTTTCGCCGCTACCGGCCAAAAATAGCGCGATTTTCGCCGCTACCGGCCAAAAACCGCGCGATTTTCGCCGCTACCGGCCAAAAACCATGCGATTTTCGCAGCTGGCGGGCAAAAATCGCGATTTTCGCCGCTACCGGCCAAAAATAGCGCGATTTTCGCCGCTACCGGCCAAAAACCGCGCGATTTTCGCCGCTACCGGCCAAAACCGCGCGATTTTGCGCAAAAAAAAACCATGCGATTTTCGCAGCTGGCGGGCAAAAATCGCGATTTTCGCCGCTACCGGCCAAAAATAGCGCGATTTTCGCCGCTACCGGCCAAAAACCGCGCGATTTTCGCCGCTACCGGCCAAAAACCATGCGATTTTCGCAGCTGGCGGGCCAAAAATCGCGATTTTCGCCGCTACCGGCCAAAAAATAGCGCGATTTTCGCCGCTACCGGCCAAAAACCGGCGATTTTCGCGCTATTTTGCGCAAAAAAACCATGCGATTTTCGCAGCTGGCGGGCAAAAATCGCGATTTTCGCCGCTACCGGCCAAAAATAGCGCGATTTTCGCCGCTACCGGCCAAAAACCGCGCGATTTTCGCCGCTACCGGCCAAAAACCATGCGATTTTCGCAGCTGGCGGGAAAAAATCGCGATTTTCGCCGCTACCGGCCAAAAATAGCGCGATTTTCGCCGCTACCGGCCAAAAACCGCGCGATTTTCGCCGCTACTGGCCAAAAACCATGCGATTTTCGCAGCTGGCGGGCAAAAATCGCGATTTTCGCCGCTACCGGCCAAAAATAGCGCGATTTTCGCCGCTACCGGCCAAAAACCGCGCGATTTTCGCCGCTACCGACCAAAAACCATGCGATTTTCGCAGCTGGCGGGCAAAAATCGCGATTTTCGCCGCTACCGGCCAAAAATAGCGCGATTTTTGCCGCTACCGGCCAAAAACCGCGCGATTTTCGCCGCTACAGGCCAAAAACCGCGCCAAAAACCATGCGATTTTCGCAGCTGGCGGCCAAAAATCGCGATTTTCGCCGCTACCGGCCAAAAATAGCGCGATTTTCGCCGCTACCGGCCAAAAACCGCGCGATTTTCGCCGCTACCGGCCAAAAACCATGCGATTTTCGCAGCTGGCGGGCAAAAATCGCGATTTTCGCCGCTACCGGCCAAAAATAGCGCGATTTTCGCCGCTACCGGCCAAAAACCGCGCGATTTTCGCCGCTACCGGCCAAAAACCATGCGATTTTCGCGCTGGCGGGCATTTTTCGCCGCTACCGGCCAAAAACCACCGGCCAAAAACGCGATTTTCGCCGCTACCGGCCAAAAATCGCGCGATTTTCGCCGCTACCGGCCAAAAATTTTCGCCGCGCCAAAAACCGCGCGATTTTCGCGCTACCGGCCAAAAACCATGCGATTTTCGCAGCTGGCGGGGAAAAATCGCGATTTTCGCCGCTACCGGCCAAAAATAGCGCGATTTTCGCCGCTACCGGCCAAAAACCGCGCGATTTTCGCCGCTACCGGCCAAAAACCGCGCGATTTTCGCAGCTGGCGGGCAAAAATCGCGATTTTCGCCGCTAAAAAATATGCGATTTTCGCAGCTGGCGGCCAAAAATCGCGATTTTCGCCGCTACCGGCCAAAAATAGCGCGATTTTCGCCGCTACCGGCCAAAAACCGCGCGATTTTCGCCGCTACCGGCCAAAAATAGCGCGATTTTCGCCGCTACCGGCCAAAAACCGCGCGATTTTCGCCGCTACCGGCCAAAAACCATGCGATTTTCGCAGCTGGCGGGCAAAAAAATCGCGATTTTCGCCGCTACCGGCCAAAAATAGCGCGCGCCGCTAAAAAAACCGCGCGATTTTCGCCGCTACCGGCCAAAAACCATGCGATTTTCGCAGCTGGCGGGCAAAAATCGCGATTTTCGCCGCTACCGGCCAAAAATAGCGCGATTTTCGCCGCTACCGGCCAAAAATAGCGCGATTTTCGCCGCTACCGGCCAAAAACCGCGCGATTTTCGCCGCTACCGGCCAAAAACCATGCGATTTTCGCAGCTGGCGGGCAAAAATCGCGATTTTCGCCGCTACCGGCCAAAAACTGCGCGATTTTCGCCGCTACCGGCCAAAAACCATGCGATTTTCGCAGCTGGCGAAAAAATAGCGTGATTTTCGCCGCTACCGGCCAAAAATAGCGCGATTTTCGCCGCTACCGGCCAAAAACCGCGCGATTTTCGCCGTTACCGGCCAAAAACCATGCGATTTTCGCAGCTGGCGGGCAAAAATCGCGATTTTCGCCGCTACCGGCCAAAAATAGCGCGATTTTCGCTGCTACCGGCCAAAAACCGCGCGATTTTCGCCGCTACCGGCCAAAAACCATGCGATTTTCGCAGCTGGCGGGCAAAAAATCGCGATTTTCGCCGCTACCGGCCAAAAATAGCGCGATTTTCGCCGCTACCGGCCAAAAACCGCGCGATTTTCGCCGCTAACGGCCAAAAACCGCGCGATTTTGCGCTACTGGCCAAAAACCATGCGATTTTCGCAGCTGGCGGGCAAAAATCGCGATTTTCGCCGCTACCGGCCAAAAATAGCGCGATTTTCGCCGCTACCGGCCAAAAACCGCGCGATTTTCGCCGCTACCGGCCAAAAACCATGCGATTTTCGCAGCTGGCGGGCAAAAATCGCGATTTTCGCCGCTACCGGCCAAAAATAGCGCGATTTTCGCCGCTACCGGCCAAAAACCGCGCGATTTTCGCCGCTACTGGCCAAAAACCATGCGATTTTCGCAGCTGGCGGGCAAAAAAATCGCGATTTTCGCCGCTACCGGCCAAAAATAGCGCGATTTTCGCCGCTACCGGCCAAAAACCGCGCGATTTTCGCCGCTACCGGCCAAAAACCATGCGATTTTCGCAGCTGGCGGGCAAAAAAATCGCGATTTTCGCCGCTACCGGCCAAAAATAGCGCGATTTTCGCCGCTACCGGCCAAAAACCGCGCGATTTTTTGCCGCTACCGGCCAAAAACCAAGCGATTTTCGCCGCTAGGCCAAAAACCGCGCGATTTTGCGCAAAAAATCGCGATTTTCGCCGCTGGCGGCCAAAAATCGCGATTTTCGCCGCTACCGGCCAAAAATAGCGCGATTTTCGCCGCTACCGGCCAAAAACCATGCGATTTTCGCCGCTATTTTCGCGGCCAAAAATCGCGATTTTCGCCGCTACCGGCCAAAAATAGCGCGATTTTCGCCGCTACCGGCCAAAAACCGCGCGATTTTCGCCGCTACCGGCCAAAAACCATGCGATTTTCGCAGCTGGCGGGCAAAAATCGCGATTTTCGCCGCTACCGGCCAAAAATAGCGCGATTTTCGCCGCTACCGGCCAAAAAACCGCGCGATTTTCGCCGCTACCGGCCAAAACCAAGCGATTTTCGCAGCTGGCGGGGAAAAAACCATGCGATTTTCGCAGCTGGCGGGCAAAAATCGCGATTTTCGCCGCTACCGGCCAAAAATAGCGCGATTTTCGCCGCTACCGGCCAAAAACCGCGCGATTTTCGCCGCTACCGGCCAAAAACCATGCGATTTTCGCAGCTGGCGGGCAAAAAATCGCGATTTTCGCCGCTACCGGCCAAAAATAGCGCGATTTTCGCCGCTACCGGCCAAAAACCGGCGATTTTCGCCGCTAACGGCCAAAAACCGCGCGATTTTCGCGCTAAAAAACCATGCGATTTTCGCAGCTGGCGGGCAAAAATCGCGATTTTCGCCGCTACCGGCCAAAAATAGCGCGATTTTCGCCGCTACCGGCCAAAAACCGCGCGATTTTCGCCGCTACCGGCCAAAAACCATGCGATTTTCGCAGCTGGCGGGCAAAAAAATCGCGATTTTCGCCGCTACCGGCCAAAAATAGCGCGATTTTCGCCGCTACCGGCCAAAAACCGCGCGATTTTCGCCGCTAAAAAACCAAAAAAAAATGCGATTTTCGCAGCTGGCGGCCAAAAATCGCGATTTTCGCCGCTACCGGCCAAAAATAGCGCGATTTTCGCCGCTACCGGCCAAAAACCGCGCGATTTTCGCCGCTACCGGCCAAAAACCATGCGATTTTCGCAGCTGGCGGGAAAAAAATCGCGATTTTCGCCGCTACCGGCCAAAAATAGCGCGATTTTCGCCGCTACCGGCCAAAAACCGCGCGATTTTCGCCGCTACTGGCCAAAAACCAAGCGATTTTCGCAGCTGGCGGGGGAAAAATCGCGATTTTCGCCGCTACCGGCCAAAAATAGCGCGATTTTCGCCGCTACCGGCCAAAAACCGCGCGATTTTCGCCGCTACCGGCCAAAAACCATGCGATTTTCGCAGCTGGCGGGCAAAAAAATCGCGATTTTCGCCGCTACCGGCCAAAAATAGCGCGATTTTCGCCGCTACCGGCCAAAAACCGCGCGATTTTCGCCGCTACCGGCCAAAAACCGCGCGATTTTCGCGCAAAAACCATGCGATTTTCGCAGCTGGCGGGCAAAAAAATCGCGATTTTCGCCGCTACCGGCCAAAAATAGCGCGATTTTCGCCGCTACCGGCCAAAAACCGCGCGATTTTCGCCGCTACCGGCCAAAAACCATGCGATTTTCGCAGCTGGCGGGCAAAAATCGCGATTTTCGCCGCTACCGGCCAAAAATAGCGCGATTTTCGCCGCTACCGGCCAAAAACCGCGCGATTTTCGCCGCTACCGGCCAAAAACCATGCGATTTTCGCAGCTGGCGGGCAAAAATCGCGATTTTCGCCGCTACCGGCCAAAAATAGCGCGATTTTCGCCGCTACCGGCCAAAAACCAAGCGATTTTCGCTGGCTACGGCCTACCGGCCAAAAATCGCGATTTTCGCCGCTACCGGCCAAAAATCGCGATTTTCGCCGCTACCGGCCAAAAACCGCGCGATTTTCGCCGCTACCGGCCAAAAACCGCGCGATTTTCGCCGCTACCGGCCAAAAACCGCGCGATTTTCGCCGCTACCGGCCAAAAATAGCGCGATTTTCGCCGCTACCGGCCAAAAACCGCGCGATTTTCGCCGCTACCGGCCAAAAAACCGCGCGATTTTCCGCTAGCGATTTTCGCAGCTGGCGGGCAAAAATCGCGATTTTCGCCGCTACCGGCCAAAAATAGCGCGATTTTCGCCGCTACCGGCCAAAAACCGCGCGATTTTCGCCGCTACCGACCAAAAACCATGCGATTTTCGCAGCTGGCGGGCAAAAATCGCGATTTTCGCCGCTACCGGCCAAAAAAAGCGCGATTTTCGCCGCTACCGGCCAAAAACCGCGCGATTTTCGCCGCTAAAAAACCATGCGATTTTCGCAGCTGGCGGGCAAAAATCGCGATTTTCGCCGCTACCGGCCAAAAATAGCGCGATTTTCGCCGCTACCGGCCAAAAACCGCGCGATTTTCGCCGCTACCGGCCAAAAACCATGCGATTTTCGCAGCTGGCGGGCAAAAATCGCGATTTTCGCCGCTACCGGCCAAAAATAGCGCGATTTTCGCCGCTACCGGCCAAAAACCGCGCGATTTTCGCCGCTACCGGCCAAAAACCATGCGATTTTCGCAGCTGGCGGGCAAAAATCGCGATTTTCGCCGCTACCGGCCAAAAATAGCGCGATTTTCGCCGCTACCGGCCAAAAACCGCGCGATTTTCGCCGCTACCGGCCAAAAACCATGCGATTTTCGCAGCTGGCGGGCGATTTTCAAAAAAATCGCGATTTTCGCCGCTAGCGGCCAAAAATAGCGCGATTTTCGCCGCTAACGGCCAAAAACCGCGCGATTTTCGCGCGCGATTTTCGCAGCTGGCGGGCAAAAACCATGCGATTTTCGCAGCTGGCGGGCAAAAATCGCGATTTTCGCCGCTACCGGCCAAAAATAGCGCGATTTTCGCCGCTACCGGCCAAAAACCGCTCGATTTTCGCCGCTACCGGCCAAAAACCATGCGATTTTCGCAGCTGGCGGGCAAAAAAAAAATTTTCGCAGCTGGCGGGCCAAAAATCGCGATTTTCGCCGCTACCGGCCAAAAATAGCGCGATTTTCGCCGCTACCGGCCAAAAACCGCGCGATTTTCGCCGCTACCGGCCAAAAACCATGCGATTTTCGCAGCTGGCGGGGAAACCGCGATTTTCGGGCAAAAAAAATCGCGATTTTCGCCGCTACCGGCCAAAAATAGCGCGATTTTCGCCGCTACCGGCCAAAAACCGCGCGATTTTCGCCGCTACCGGCCAAAAACCATGCGATTTTCGCAGCTGGCGGGCAAAAATCGCGATTTTCGCCGCTACGGCCAAAAATAGCGCGATTTTCGCCGCTACCGGCCAAAAATAGCGCGATTTTCGCCGCTAACGGCCAAAAAACCGCGCGATTTTCGCCGCTAAAAAAACCATGCGATTTTCGCAGCTGGCGGGCAAAAATCGCGATTTTCGCCGCTACCGGCCAAAAATAGCGCGATTTTCGCCGCTACCGGCCAAAAACCGCGCGATTTTCGCCGCTACCGGCCAAAAACCATGCGATTTTCGCAGCTGGCGGGCAAAAATCGCGATTTTCGCCGCTACCGGCCAAAAATAGCGCGATTTTCGCCGCTACCGGCCAAAAACCGCGCGATTTTCGCCGCTACTGGCCAAAAACCATGCGATTTTCGCAGCTGGCGGGCAAAAATCGCGATTTTCGCCGCTACCGGCCAAAAAATAGCGCGATTTTCGCCGCTACGGCCAAAAATAGCGGCCGCTACCGGCCAAAAATCGCGCGATTTTCGCTAACGGCCGACCGCGCCAAAAACCATGCGATTTTCGCAGCTGGCGGGCAAAAATCGCGATTTTCGCCGCTACCGGCCAAAAATAGCGCGATTTTCGCCGCTACCGGCCAAAAACCGCGCGATTTTCGCCGCTACCGGCCAAAAACCATGCGATTTTCGCAGCTGGCGGGCAAAAAATCGCGATTTTCGCCGCTACCGGCCAAAAATAGCGCGATTTTCGCCGCTACCGGCCAAAAACCGCGCGATTTTCGCCGCTACCGGCCAAAAACCGCGCTATTTTGCCAAAAACATGCGATTTTCGCAGCTGGCGGGCGCTAAAAAAATGCGATTTTCGCAGCTGGCGGCCAAAAATCGCGATTTTCGCCGCTACCGGCCAAAAATAGCGCGATTTTCGCCGCTACCGGCCAAAAACCATGCGATTTTCGCCGCTACCGGCCAAAAACCATGCGATTTTCGCAGCTGGCGGGCCAAAAAAGCGCGATTTTCGCCGCTACCGGCCAAAAATAGCGCGATTTTCGCCGCTACCGGCCAAAAAACCGCGCGATTTTCGCCGCTACGGGCCAAAAAACGCGATTTTCGCCGCTACCGGCCAAAAA
>NC_059613.1:20822405-20823892 GCF_020424385.1 Procambarus clarkii | reverse complement strand
CTCTTGTAGTCTTGTCGGTCCTGGTCCTATTGTAATAATTTTATATTAGACAGGGTACAGTCCCGTCGCTGTTTCCCGTCATATCTCATTTGCGTCAGTGAGAACTAACAGCTTCCTGCAGTCCTCACCTGTGCTGATTCTTCTCATAAGCTTTTCGAGACCTGAACACAGATATGAATGATCATATTTCTATATCTGTCAGCTCGCCACTCTGGTTGCTCGTCTCGTGGCCCTCTGTTTCCTATCCGTAAGGTACGTCACCCATCGCAACAGTCTTCCCGGTAAACGAGTTTTGTCATCAACGTGGTACCTGGTTGATACCTAGTTGATGGGGTTCTGGGAGTTCTTCTACTCCCCCAGCCCGGCCCGAGGCCAGGCTTGACTTGTGAGAGTTTGGTCCACCAGGCTGTTGCTTGGAGCGGCCCACAGGTCCACATACCCACCACAGCCCGGTTGGTCCGGCACTCCTTGGAGGAATAAATCTAGTTTCCTCTTGAAGATGTCCACGGAATCTTCAAGGAATCAAGGAAGGAAGGTCAAGGAATATCCTGTATAAAAAAATTAACTTTTTCTACTCGAGGAGAACAAAGTGTCCAGCCATTTCTCTCGCGCTTTATCACCGTCATCTTGTCGCAGAACTCTAATAGGTTCATTAGACATGTTTCCTTGCTACGTCTATGTTGATGTCTAGACACAAATTCCAGTTTAACTCTTACGTTCCACGAGGCCAGGGATGAGCCCGTCCAACATCCTGCTCGGACTTCTTACCTGAGCAAGAACTTCACCTTGACATGACCTGTCTCCTCCACTTACACCACCACCACCACCAGCACTACGGGGCCTACTGCTACCACTATTACTACCAACACCACCATCACCACTAGCGCCTACTGCTACCACCATCATTACAGACATGACCACTATAGCAGCTATGATCATCACCACCATCAAAGTTACCATCACTACCACAATCAAACTCCTTACCACAACCACCCCCACAACCATCACTACCAACCACCTACACCACCACCAACCAACATCATCATCATATCAAGAGTCTGTACACCAGTTAATTGAGAGTTGAGAGGCGGGACCAAAGAGCCGAAGCTCAACCCCCTGCAAGCTTAACTAGGTGAGTACACCCACCCAAATCACCACCACGCCAACTATCACCAACGACCCTCCCCCCCCCCCCCACCCACATCAGTGAATCTAACCTAAGCCTCAGTTATTAAGGCCGGACGAGTCTGCCGGAGTAGGCTTCCACCTCATTTCTCCCCCCCCTTATATGTTGCATAGGTGTGTACTCACCTAGTTGTGCTTGCGGGGGGGGGGGGTTGAGCTCTGGCTCTTTGGTCCCGTCTCTCAACTGTCAATCAACTGGTGTTCAGGTTCCTGAGCCTACTGGGCTCTATCGTATCTACACTTGAAGCTGTGTATGGAGTCAGCCTCCATACACACAGTATGGAGTGTGTGTGTGGGGGGGA
>NC_059613.1:20744905-20817405 GCF_020424385.1 Procambarus clarkii | reverse complement strand
AGCTTGTGTTTGAATTACCTTCAGTAGTACTTTTTTAAGCAATCCTTCAGCTTAGCCATATAGCCCTACACTTATCTTCCTTGCTGTTTTTCTTATTTCTCTCATCACCCGAAAAATGGTCACAATGGATAATATCTCTCCACAGAGATATATATAAGTATATAAGGTAGATATATACATATATATATATATATATATATATATATATATATATATATATATATATATATATATATATATATATATATATATATATATATATATATATATATATATATATATATATATATTACACAAATAGTAAGGGATCGTGACCCTGGGGAACCCCGCTTGTCACCTCTCCCTTCTTGAGGTTATCTTGAGATGATTTCGTGGTTTAGTGTCTCCGCGGCCCGGTCCTCGACCAGGCCTCCTTTTTATTACACCCCAGGAAGCAACCCGTAGCAGCTGTCTAACTCCCAGGTACCTATTTACTGCTAGGTAACAGGGGGCATCAGGGTGAAAGAAACATTTTGCCCATTTGTCTCCGCCTCCACCGGGGATCGAACCCGGAACCTCAGGACTATGAATCTGAAGGGCTGTCCACCCAGCTGTCAGGCCATGTCTGGTCGGCTCTCACTTATCCAAAGTACGCTTTATCCAATTGAGTATTTATCGTTATACAGTCCTGTTCCTCCTGTGTATGGCAGCTTTCCGTGTATTCCCCTAGTTGTGCTTGCGGGGGTTGGGCTTTGGCTCTCTGGTCCCGCCTCTCAGCTGTCGATCAACTAGTGGACAATCAACTAGGCATCCTGGGAGTGTGGAGCTGCCCATCCTCTCCCTACCTGCTGCTTCGTGTACGTGTACTAACTGGTGGTCAGTGATTGTTAAGAACACAATTGGTGGTCAGTGATTGTTAAGAACACAATTGGTGGTCAGTGATTGTTAAGAACACAACTGGTGGTCAGTGACTGTTAAGAACACAACTGGTGGTGAGTGTATGGTGGTCATAATCCACAGATATGACACTCTTTAACTATTGGGTTTATTACCTCCCAGCAGCACTTGTAACCAAGTCTGAGTCTGTGTATGGCTACTGCAATATCTCTGGATATCTTTTTTGTCAGGCTTGAATGAGTATTACCCAGTGGCTTGTTCGTACCATATCGCAGTGGATTTTCCTTCTGCTACTTTGGCTCTGTGGCGACTTTAGATAGCTGGGAGTATTTTCTTTTTGATTTGCTCCTCAATCTGTGAAAAACTTGAGGTATTTGAACCTGTACAACAGGTAGAGCAGTGGCAGTTTTTGCTAGTGAGTCTGCCTTTTCATTACCATCTATGCCAATGTGATTTGGTATCCAATTTAGGGTGATTGACAGCCCTAGATTTTGTGCTTGTTCTCCTCTATGTTGGATTTCTCAGTCAGGTGTTATTGCGTGAGGCTGGTACTTGTATTTCCTTTACACGCGACAGACACGTGATCTAGACTCGAAATTACATGTTTCAACAATTACATCTTTCAGCAGTAATTGCAACAATATATATCTATGTATCTTGTTGGGAGCCGAGCGGACAGCATGCTGGACTTGTGATCCTGGGTTCGATCCCGGGCGCCGGCGAGAAACAATGGGCAGAGTTTCTTTCACCCATTGCCCCTGTTACCTAGCGGTAAAATAGGTACCTGGGTGTTAGTCAGCTGTCACGGGCTGCTTCCTGGGGGTGGAGGCCTGGTCGAGGACCGGGCCGCGGGGACACTCAAAAGCCCCGAAATCATCTCAAGATAACCTCAAGATATATCTAATAGGCCAAGTTGCCTAACAAACTGAATTTTCCTTAAATATTTTTTTTTATATTTTTATTATTAGAGTATGATAAAGCTTTCCATCACAAGACCAGAATTTAAAATTTTTTAGTTAAAACATATAAATTAGATCAAACGTAACCTAACCGAACCAACCCTAACCTAACATTCCTACGTTAAGTCAGTAAATCATGTTTTTAATATAATATAATAACATGAATTGAAATAAACGAATTTGGAAAGAAATAGTTCAAAATAGCAAAAGTCACTCTTGTCTATTAGGCAAATCAGGCCCTTGCATACCCGCGTGATCCCTCGTTATTTTCAAATATTTCTTTCCAAATTGGTTTATGCGGGTCAACCTCAACTCATTCATCAACACTCCCCCAATCACTCTGCAACGCGCGCCCGACCTCCTACCGCGAACTGACGTTCTATTTCATAGATCTAAAGGTTAGTTTACTTCCCACCACTGGCACCTGGTTGATACCTGGTTGATGGGGTTCTGGGAGTTCTGCTACTCCCCAAGCCCGGCCCGAGGCCAGGCTTGACTTGAAAACATATAGTTTTCAGACTTGAAAACTATATGTTTTCAAGTCAAGCCTGGCCTCGGGCCGGGCTTGGGGAGTAGGAGAACTCCCAGAACTCCCAGTGGTGACAGAGGTCACCACTGTGACCTCTGTTGGGACTGGACCGACCTCGCACTCCTACGTCCTGAAATAAGCGAACTTTGTCGAGGGAAACTTAACTCACTTTTGTCCAAGCCCGTCGTTAATACACTTTCCGTTTACAAGTAAATTATAATTAATCAGTGTTTGTGAGCTGCAAATTCTCCTCAGAGGTTATCTTGAGCTCGCTCTACTATCTACTTGCTCAACGGGCAAGTAGAATTTAGTCACGGCTACTGACGAATGACAAGCCATTGGTTATGCCGTGACATCGTCTGCATAACCAGCGACAAGCTTACGATACTACCGAGGATATGCTTACGTATGAGCACCCTTTGGCTAGGCCGGGGGGCACCGCCCCCTTCCGGGTAATGAGGGCTATCGAAGCCCCCCACGGCTGCTCCGGGGCTCCCTGTCAAGTACCTTCACCGCTGACAGCTGAATGTTTATTTGCATTGTTTTGGTTCAAGTTTAATAACGCCCCCAGTCCCATTTCTTGCAACTCCATTTTGCTTTACCGTACTGATTATATTGTCTTTTAAGGCGCCTCATGATATTATCCGGGGATATGGGTCCTCATGGCGTTTGCGTGCACGCGCGTGCGAGCGTTTGTGTACTTACCTAGTTACCTAGTTCTGCTTGCGGGGGTTGAGCTCTGGCCCTTTGGTCCCGCCTCCCAACTGTCAATCAACTGGTGTACAGGTTCCTGAGCCTACTGGACTCTATCAAATCTACATTTGAAACTGTGTATGGAGTCAGCCTCCACCACATCACTGCCTAATGTATTCCATCTGTTAACTACTCTGACACTGAAAAAATGTATTCTAAGGTCCCTGTGATTCATTTGGGTACTCAGTTTCCACCTGTGCTCCCTTGTTCGCGTATCATCCGTGCAAAGCCGTGCACCTGCGTGTGTGTGTGTGTGTGCGTGTGTGTGCGTGTGCGTGAGTGTAGAGGAACACAAACAGCGTGCACAAGTTGGGCAACAATGCTGCCGCCGGGCCTATACCTATATTTGCACACAAGTATCATCAGTGAAAGGAGTTATCAGAATTCACAATGGATGTTTGCAGCGAGTCGCCGCCACCAATATTTTCAGAAATGATTGCGAGTGTGGTGCACTAATGAGAAGTGTGGCGGCGGGCGGGCGGGCGGGCGCGGAGGCGGCCCCAGTCATACCGGCCCCGCCAACTGAGCCCCCAAAACATCAGTTCAAACAATAGATTCTCATTTGCGGTATACAATGGCTGCTACATTGCCTCCTCCTCCTCCTCCTGGCCGTCGTCGGCGGTGACCGCGTATATGCCGCTTCTCGGAGGTGTGGGGGGGAGGAAGAGGGGGGGTTGAGAGGGGGGGGGGGGCGTTGGCTGGGATAATACATTGTTTTATTGATTGGCGGCCGTCTGAGTCTCGCATCCCAGGCCGGTGTTTCCTCATTAGGGCGGGACCAGCCACGCCAGCGTCAGTAAGAGCAGCCCGGGCCGCCCCCGTACACCCTCCTCCCCCTTACCCCGGCCCAACCGCTGCCGCAACTCACCCCAGGTCAATGTGTGTATTTGTGTGTTTGGGGAGGGGGAGGGGGGCGCTATAGTGGTACAGGGGAGGGGGGGCCGGGGGAGGGGGTGGGGGGGGGGCGGCTCAGCAATCTCAACGCTGGTTGCGTGGAACATCACTTGTTTACACCAGCAACGACCAGCACGACATGACCTGTGCTCGCCAGCACGACATGACCTGAGATCCTGAGGTGTTGAGAGGGTTCAACATTGGCTGGGATACTTGAACCACAATCGCCTTGTGAATGGTCCAGGACGGACCGAAACGTCGTCGTCCCTTCACCTTCTAGTGTGTGGTCTGGTCAACATATTTCAGCCACGTTATTGTGACCCCTCGTCTGTAATTTGAACAGTATCTGGGAGTTATGATTAGTAAGAATTTAAAACCAAAAAAATCAATGCATAAATGTTCGTAAAACGGCAAATAGGACACTGGGATTTATTTCTCGAAGCGTGAGTAATAAGACACCTGGTGTTGTTCCTCAGCTATGTCTTGCTCTGGTTAGGCCCCATTTAGATTATGTAGTTCAGTTCTGGTCGCCATACTGTTCAATGGATATAAATTCACTAGAACGCGTCCAGCATAGGATGACAAAGTTAATCCCGCAAATTAGAAACCTGTCATATGAAGAAAGATTGACAGAGCTTAGTTTACATTATCTAGAAAAGCGAAGAATTATGTGTGACATCATAGAGGTGTACAAGTGGATGAATGGGCATAACAAAGTGACATGTCACTTTCACAAAGATGTCCACGGTTGTTCCGACAATAATTCCTATACTCGCTGGGAGGATGTTGAACAACCGCGGACCTCTGATGTTTATACAGTGTTCTCTGATTGTGCCTATGGCACCTCTGCTCTTTACTAGTTCTATTCCGCATTTTCTTCCATATCGTTCACTGCAGTATGTTGTTATTTTACTGTGTAGATTTGGTACTTGGCCCTCCAGTATTTTCCATGTGTATATTATTTGATATCTCTCTCGTCTCCTTTCTAGTGAGTACATTTGGAGAGCTTTGAGACGATCCCAGTAATTGAGGTGCTTTATCGCGTCTATGTATGCCGTATATGTTCTCTGTATTCCCTCTATTTCAGCAATCTCTTTTTATGTACTTACCTGGAATTTATCACTGTTAAACATCATAATATTTTCTGCTGCCCAGTTGAAAACGTTATTAATATCTGCTTGTAGTTTGTCAATGTTTTCAGCAGAGGTAATTTTCATGCTGATTTTTGTGTCATCTGCAAAGAATGATACCAAGCTGTGACTTGTATTTTTGTCTATATCTGATATGAGAATAAGGAAAAGCAGTGGTGCAAGGACTGTACCCTGAGGTACAGAGCTTTTAACTACGCTTGAATTAGATTGTCCAAGTTCATTCATTATTACTACTATTGGTACCATGATCATCACACCCAACACTACCTTTCATGATCACCATCAATAATACCACTAAGGCGAGTCAAACGTTTTCCAGCATCTAAGACTGAAATTTAGGAAAGACTTGGGTAAATACTGATTCGGTAACAGGGTTGTTGATTTGTGGAACCAATTACCGCGTAACGTGGTGGAGGTATTGGGATCCCTCGATTGTTTCAAACGTGGGTTTGATATGCATATAAGTGGGATTGATTGGTTGTAAATAGGAGCTGCCTCGTATGGGCCAATAGGCCTTCTGCAGTTACCTTGTTCTTATGTTAAGACTGAAGTGAGTAACAACAGGCCAGCCAGATATCGTATAGACGATATCCCGCGAAGGGATATCGTCTATTCTAACCATACCGCTGAAACCACCAACGTCACTACCACCAACACAACCACTACTAGCCGTTGTACCGTGTACCATTCTACTGGTGACAGTGGTAACGGTAGAAGTGGTGCTGATGGTAATGGTAACGGGAAGGGGGGGGGGGAGGCCAGCTTAATGTCTGCAACCAGCTTCTCTTACCATGCCCTTGCGATGATTTCAGGGTTCAACGTCCCCGCGGCCCGGTCCTCGACCAGCCATCGTGGCATATGGAGGCGTAGCATATAGAGAGAGACCCAAGAAACCAGTCTCACCTTGCTCCTTCCTGCTACCTTCGTCAAAATCCTCCACTGCCATTACCACTGTCCTTCCATACCTATGCCAGGACTCAAGCATTTACGATACCTATGAATCTTTCCCCAATCATTGTCTATTCGTTCACATATAATAATGAAACAGTTTACGAACTTGGAAGACCCATAAGACCAGCGTATTATAATAAACCTCGTAGTGCTTCTGTGCATAAACAGTTCTAGATATATCAATGAAACCGCCATGATTGAGAACAGATGAACAGGTTTCGTAGTAGGTTGCGTTAGTGCTTTATGAATGGTGGGTCCCTTGGTGTTGGTGTCCTGGCTCCACATACCCAATATGTCAACAAACAAGTCGTAATATTGTGACAATACCTCACCATGGGTCACCATGACAGGAGCACCAGCAGCTCTTGTCACTCACGAGAGAACACGAGGAGAGCCACTGTCAGTACTCCTGCCATCACACGTCCTCACCATCCTCCACACTGCCACCACACGTCCTCACCATCCTCCTCACTGCCACCACACGTCCTCACCATCCTCCTCACTGCCAGTACTGCTGCCACCACACGTCCTCACCATCCTCCTCACTGCCACCACACGTCCTCACCATCCTCCTCACTGCCAGTACTGCTGCCACCACACGTCCTCACCATCCTCCACACTGCCAGTACTGCTGCCACCACACGTCCTCACCATCCTCCACACTGCCACCACACGTCCTCACCATCCTCCTCCTCACCATAACTAGACGAAACAACTTCACCAAGAAGTAATCACCATCAAGTGCGACTACCACAATTGCCGACAACAATCCATCAACTCCACCACAATTCTACCTCATCATATGCGGCAGCGCTGGGAAAACACTTGCCAATACGGTCTCAATTACCAGCCATCAATTATAGGCTGACGTGCAATTGGGCTTCTAATTGCGTTATCTTATTTGCGTGTACCATGTTAATGCTCTGATTGGCTGCTTTTGGATCCAATTTACATGATACATTTCACAAGGAGAGTTTCCAAACAAAACTACCCAACCACTTGGGCTAGACGGTAGAGCGACGGTCTCGCTTCATGTAGATCGGCGTTCAATCCCCGACCGTCCAAGTGGTTTGGCACCATTCCTCCCCCCCGTCCAATCCCAAATCCTTATCCTGACCCCTTCCCAGTGCTATATACTCATAATGGCTTGGCGCTTTCCCTTGATAATTCCAAACAAAACTACCAGCTTACCACCCAATTATTTTCAATACGCGGGGAGACTGGGTGCAGGCCTAACCTCTCCTTCCATAAAGAACGTCGTTTATCGCTCCTATGAGGTACACACGGCCAAAAATTGTCGTACTAGAAAATAGCAGCGGTTGGCGAAAGTGACGTACTGTCCCGTTTTCTGTTTTGGGTCCTCTGGTAGGTTAGGATAAGGGGGCACTTTAGTACGACAGTTTTTTGACGTTGGGGAAGCTTAGGAGGACGGGCTGGCAGGAGAGGCATACAGCGACATCCTTGGCTAAACTCTCCTTTAAATAAACGGGCGAAATCCGTTCACTGTAATTTATAACTAGTTATAACTAGTTATAAATTAATTGCAACCCGTCCTCCAGCACTAGGGAATAGTACACATATTGACTATCGCTGACGTTAGTAAGTCAGTATTTGACTTGCACGCCTGGCAACCAACTGACGGTGTTCGGTATAATAAAAAAAAATATCTTTTCTCATATTTGTATTGTATAATTCTGGGTTTATGCTAGTTAGGCCTAACAAATTAGGTTCATGGTAAGAACAAGGCGGACATACATTAATAACACCCTTGCGTTTACCTTGAGATGATTTCGGGGCTTAGCGTCCCCGCGGCCCGGTCCTCAACCAGGCGGACTCGTTGCTGGACTGGTCAACCAGGCTGTTGGACGCGGCTACTCTCAGCCTGACTTATCAAGTTCTCTCTTGAACATTGTAAGGGGTCGGCCAGTTATGTCCCTTATGTGTAGTGGAAGCGTGTTGAACAGTCTCGGGCCTCTGATGTTGGTAGAGTTCTCTCTCAGAGTACCTGTTGCACCTCTGCTTTTCAACGGGGGTATTCTGCACATCCTGCCATGTCTTCTGGTCTCATGTGATGTTATTTCTGTGTGCAGGTTTGGGACCAGCCCCTCTAATATTTTCCACGTGTAAATTATTATGTATCTCTCCCGCCTGCGCTCAAGGGAGTACAGATTTAGGCTCTTTAGTCGGTCCCAATAGTTTAGATGTTTTACTGAGTGGATTCTAGCAGTAAAGGTTCTCTGCACGCTCTCCAGGTCAGCAATTTCTCCAGCTTTGAAAGGGGCTGTCATTGTGCAGCAGTACTCCACTCTAGAGAGCACTAGCGTCTTGAAAAGTATCATCATCGGTATATCATCTCTAGTGTGAAAGGTTCTTGTTATCCAACCTGTCATTTTCCTTGCAGTTGTGACGGCTATTTTATTGTGTTCTCTAAAGGTAAGGTCTTCCGACATGAGTACACCCAGATCCTTTACATTGCCTTCTCGTTCTATGTTATTATTTGACTGAGTTTTGTACGTGGTTTCCGTTTTTATATTTTCATTTTTTCCATAGCGCAGTACAGCTTGTCATGCGCAAGGCTGACATGCACTAATAACAAGGTACAGTTGTACTGAACATCGGGAACTATCTAAATAGCAAGTTTATTTCTGTACTGAGCAAATAAAGGTCATGCCTTCAAGAACGTATATATTGCTTTTCTGGGAATTGATCAGATGGACCCATCAACACTGCTTCTCCCTCACGCACCACAAGACATGTCTAGTGTCGGACACGTCGCATCATGTGGTGTAGTGGCTACTGTGTGAGGGACTACACTACCAGGTGTAGTGGTTACAGTGTGTGAGGGACTACACTACCAGGTGTAGTGGTTACTGTGTGAGGGACTACACTACCAGGTGTAGTGGCTACTGTGTGAGGGACTACACTACCAGGTGTAGTGGCTACTGTGTGAGGGACTACACTACCAGGTGTAGTGGCTACTGTGTGTGAGGGACTACACTACCAGGTGTAGTGGCTACTGTGTGTGAGGGACTACACTACCAGGTGTAGTGGTTACAGTGTGTGAGGGACTACACTACCAGGTGTAGTGGTTACTGTGTGTGAGGGACTACACTACCAGGTGTAGTGGCTACTGTGTGTGAGGGACTACACTACCAGGTGTAGTGGCTACAGTGTGTGAGGGACTACACTACCAGGTGTAGTGGCTACAGTGTGTGAGGGACTACACTACCAGGTGTAGTGGCTACTGTGTGTGAGGGACTACACTACCAGGTGTAGTGGTTACAGTGTGTGAGGGACTACACTACCAGGTGTAGTGGTTACTGTGTGAGGGACTACACTACCAGGTGTAGTGGCTACTGTGTGTGAGGGACTACACTACCAGGTGTAGTGGTTACAGTGTGTGAGGGACTACACTACCAGGTGTAGTGGTTACTGTGTGAGGGACTACACTACCAGGTGTAGTGGCTACAGTGTGTGAGGGACTACACTACCAGGTGTAGTGGCTACTGTGTGTGAGGGACTACACTACCAGGTGTAGTGGCTACAGTGTGTGAGGGACTACACTACCAGGTGTAGTGGTTACTGTGTGAGGGACTACACTACCAGGTGTAGTGGCTACTGTGTGTGAGGGACTACACTACCAGGTGTAGTGGCTACAGTGTGTGAGGGACTACACTACCAGGTGTAGTGGCTACTGTGTGAGGGGCTACACTACCAGGTGTAGTGGCTACAGTGTGTGAGGGACTACACTACCAGGTGTAGTGGTTACTGTGTGAGGGACTACACTACCAGGTGTAGTGGCTACTGTGTGTGAGGGACTACACTACCAGGTGTAGTGGCTACAGTGTGTGAGGGACTACACTACCAGGTGTAGTGGCTACAGTGTGTGAGGGACTACACTACCAGGTGTAGTGGCTACTGTGTGTGAGGGACTACACTACCAGGTGTAGTGGCTACAGTGTGTGAGGGACTACACTACCAGGTGTAGTGGGTACAGTGTGTGAGGGACTACACTACCAGGTGTAGTGGTTACTGTGTGAGGGACTACACTACCAGGTGTAGTGGCTACTGTGTGTGAGGGACTACACTACCAGGTGTAGTGGCTACAGTGTGTGAGGGACTACACTACCAGGTGTAGTGGCTACTGTGTGAGGGGCTACACTACCAGGTGTAGTGGCTACAGTGTGTGAGGGACTACACTACCAGGTGTAGTGGTTACTGTGTGTGAGGGACTACACTACCAGGTGTAGTGGTTACAGTGTGTGAGGGACTACACTACCAGGTGTAGTGGTTACAGTGTGTGAGGGACTACACTACCAGGTGTAGTGGTTACTGTGTGAGGGACTACACTACCAGGTGTAGTGGCTACTGTGTGTGAGGGACTACACTACCAGGTGTAGTGGTTACAGTGTGTGAGGGACTACACTACCAGGTGTAGTGGTTACTGTGTGAGGGACTACACTACCAGGTGTAGTGGCTACAGTGTGTGAGGGACTACACTACCAGGTGTAGTGGCTACTGTGTGAGGGACTACACTACCAGGTGTAGTGGCTACTGTGTGTGAGGGACTACACTACCAGGTGTAGTGGCTACTGTGTGTGAGGGACTACACTACCAGGTGTAGTGGCTACTGTGTGAGGGGCTACACTACCAGGTGTAGTGGCTACTGTGTGTGAGGGACTACACTACCAGGTGTAGTGGTTACTGTGTGTGAGGGACTACACTACCAGGTGTAGTGGTTACAGTGTGTGAGGGACTACACTACCAGGTGTAGTGGTTACTGTGTGAGGGACTACACTACCAGGTGTAGTGGCTACTGTGTGTGAGGGACTACACTACCAGGTGTAGTGGTTACAGTGTGTGAGGGACTACACTACCAGGTGTAGTGGTTACTGTGTGAGGGACTACACTACCAGGTGTAGTGGCTACAGTGTGTGAGGGACTACACTACCAGGTGTAGTGGCTACTGTGTGAGGGACTACACTACCAGGTGTAGTGGCTACTGTGTGTGAGGGACTACACTACCAGGTGTAGTGGCTACTGTGTGTGAGGGACTACACTACCAGGTGTAGTGGCTACTGTGTGAGGGGCTACACTACCAGGTGTAGTGGCTACTGTGTGTGAGGGACTACACTACCAGGTGTAGTGGTTACTGTGTGTGAGGGACTACACTACCAGGTGTAGTGGTTACTGTGTGTGAGGGACTACACTACCAGGTGTAGTGGTTACAGTGTGTGAGGGACTACACTACCAGGTGTAGTGGTTACTGTGTGAGGGACTGCACTACCAGGTGTAGTGGCTACTGTGTGAGGGACTACACTACCAGGTGTAGTGGTTACTGTGTGTGAGGGACTACACTACCAGGTGTAGTGGCTACTGTGTGTTAGGGACTACACTACCAGGTGTAGTGGTTACAGTGTGTGAGGGACTACACTACCAGGTGTAGTGGCAACTGTGTGTGAGTGGCTGATGACATTACCAACAGTGACCCGACCTTCTCATTTACTGCGCGAGTGCACAGCAAGGAACCATTGTGCTCACAGTGCACACAGTGCACACAGGTTCACTAATGAGCAGTTACACCCCACTACACCCACCTCTTCCAATTAACACTGCTCTTAACTAACACATTAAGACCTGCGATGAAAAATTGTTAACTCCACAAATCTTGGGCGGGGGGATACTGTGGTCGATTCCAGGGCGGGGCAGAAGTGGTTGGGCACGCTTTCGTTCATCTAATGCCTCTGTTCACCATGCAGTAAATAGGTACCTGGGAGTTAGGCAACTGTTGTGTGGGGGGTTGAATCTCAGGAAGGATCAGTAGTTAAGCTTGAGGGGACCTCTATGCAACTTTATTATTATTATATATATATATATATATATATATATATATATATATATATATATATATATATATATATATATATATATATATATATATATATATATATATATATATATATATATATATATATATATATATATATATATATATATATATATATATATATATATATATATATGTCGTACCTAATATATATATATATATATATATATATATATATATATATATATATATATATATATATATATATATATATATATATATATATATATATATATATATATATATATATATATATATATATATGTCGTACCTAGTAGCCAGAACGCACTTCTCAGCCTACTATGCAAGGCCCGATTTGCCTAATAAGCCAAGTTTTCCTGAATTAATATATTTTCTCTAATTTTTTTATTATGAAATGATAAAGCTACCCATTTCATTATATATGAGGTCAATTTTTTTTTATTGGAGTTAAAATTAACGTAGATATATGACCGAACCTAACCAACCCTACCTAACCTAACCTAACCTATCTTTATAGGTTAGGTTAGGTTAGGTAGCAGAAAAAGTTAGGTTAGGTTAGGTTAGGTAGGTTAGGTAGTCAAAAAACAATTAATTCATGAAAACTTGGCTTATTAGGTAAATCGGGCCTTGCATAGTAGGCTGAGAAGTGCGTTCTGGCTACTAGGTACGACATATATATATATATATATATATATATATATATATATGTCGTACCTAATAGCCAGAACGCACTTTTCAGCCTACTATTCAAGGCCCGATTTGCCTAATAAGCCAAGTTTTCATGAATTAATGTTTTTTCGTCTACCTAACCTACCTAACCTAACCTAACCTAGCTTTTTTTGGCTACCTAACCTAACCTTACCTATAAATATAGGTTAGGTTAGGTTAGGTAGGGTTGGTTAGGTTCGGTCATATATCTACGTTAATTTTAACTCCAATAAAAAAAAATTGACCTCATACATAGAGAAAAGGGTTGCTTTATCATTTCATAAGAAAAAAACTATAGTAAATATATTAATTCAGGAAAACTTGGCTTATTAGGCAAATCGGGCCTTGAATAGTAGGCTGAGAAGTGAGTTCTGGCTACTAGGTACGACATATATATATATATATATATATATATATATATATATATATATATATATATAGCGTATGGTGACACAGGGTGGTGACAGTGTAGAGTATGGTGACCCAGGGGGGGGGGTGACGGTGTAGAGTATAGTGACCCAGGTGGTGACGGTATAGAGTATGGTGACCCAGGTGGTGACGGTGTAGAGTATGGTGACCCGGGGGGGGTGACGATGTAGAGTATGGTGACCAGGGGGTGACGGTGTAGAGTATGGTGACCAGGGGGTGACGGTGTAGAGTATGGTGACCCAGGTGGTGACGGTGTAGAGTATGGTGACCCGGGGGGGTGACGGTGTAGAGTATGGTGACCAGGTGGTGACGGTGTACCGTATAGTGACCCAGGTGGTGACGGTGTAGAGTATGGTGACCCGGGTGGTGACGGTGTAGAGTATGGTGACCCAGGTGGTGACGGTGTAGAGTATGGTGACCCAGGTGGTGACGGTGTAGAGTATGGTGACCCGGGGGGGTGACGGTGTAGAGTATGGTGACCCAGGTGGTGACGGTGTAGAGTATGGTGACCCAGGTGGTGACGGGTGTAGAGTATGGTGACCCAGGTGGTGACGGTGTAGAGTATGGTGACCCAGGTGGTGACGGTGTAGAGTATGGTGACCCAGGTGGTGACGGTGTACCGTATAGTGACCCAGGTGGTGACGGTGTAGAGTATGGTGACCCGGGGGGGTGGTGACGGTGTAGAGTATGGTGACCCAGGTGGTGACGGTGTAGAGTATGGTGACCCGGGGGGGTGGTGACGGTGTAGAGTATGGTGACCCAGGTGGTGACGGTGTAGAGTATGGTGACCCGGGGGGGTGGTGACGGTGTAGAGTATGGTGACCCAGGTGGTGACAGTGTAGACTATGGTGACCCAGGGGGGGGTGACGGTGTGGAGGACGGTCCCAGGGGAAGTGGGGGGGAGGGGGGTCAAGCCACTAATGATGCTTCATCAATAAGTCCCTCGAGGGAGGGGGGGGGGAGGGGGATGGATCAGAGGCCTGGCATTACCCGAGACTCACGACACACACATTTACACAAAAGCCGATTACGACGAATAGCTTCTTCAATTATTCGTATACTGCATAATTGATATCGTGTGGGGGTAGTTGCTTTAATACTTTTATTGCCGGCCGAGCTGTCCGTCTGCCGGCACCTGCCCCGCCGAGGCCAGCGCTGCCATGGCCCTCTAGCATGGCACCAGAGGTCTAAACCCTAATTAATTTCTATACGCTCGTCAAACCTCCTGGCGGCCACGTCAGCAAAGCTATAAAATTGTATTTAATTAAAATACAGGTCGCTGCGGGTTGGTGCCGTGGGGTTGGCCACACGCGCGCACGCACGCACGCAGGGCACACTCGTTTTTGCGTGAGTGCGTCGGTGCCATTGTGTGGTTGTGCCGACCTGACATTTCCATGCGCTTCTCTCCCAGTGCCATTATGCTGAAACAATGGAGAGTCCTCAATGGCCCGCCTGACACACGCATACCTCCTGCCTCCACCCACCTCAAGCCCACTCCTGCCGCCACAGTATGCCCGTTCACCCATCATCTTCTACACCTGCGGCCTCCCTGCCACACCTGCTGCCTCCCTGCCACACCTGCTGCCTCCCCTTGCCACACCTGCTGCCTCCCTGCCACACCTGCTGCCTCCCCCTGCCACACCTGCGGCCTTCCTGCCACACCTGCTGCCTCCTTGCCATACCAACTGCCTCCCTACCACACCTGCTGCCTCCCAGCCACACCTACTGCCTCCCTGCCACACCTGCTGCCTCCCTGCCACACCTGCTGCCTCCCTGCCACACCTGCTGCCTCCCTGCCACACCTGCTGCCTCCCTGCCACACCTGCCGCCTCCCTGCCACACCTGCTGCCTCCCCGCCACACTTACTGCCTCCCTGCCACACCTGTTGCCTCCCTGCCACCACACCTGCCGCCTCCCTGCCACACCTGCTGCCTCCCTGCCACACCTGCTGCCTCCCTGCCACACCTGCCGCCTCCCTGCCACACCTGCCGCCTCCCTGCCACACCTGCTGCCTCCCTGCCACACTTACTGCCTCCCTGCCACACCTGCTGCCTCCCTGCCACACCTGCTGCCTCCCTGCCACACCTGCTGCCTCCCTGCCACACCTGCTGCCTCCCTGCCACACCTGCTGCCTCCCTGCCACACCTGTTGCCTCCCTGCCACCACACCTGCCGCCTCCCTGCCACACCTGCTGCCTCCCTGCCACACCTACCGACTCACTGCCACATCTACCGCCTCCCTGCCACACCTGCCGCCTCCCTGCCACACCTGCTACCTCCCTGCCACACCTACCGCCTCCCTGCCACACCTGCTGCCCCCCTGCCACACCTGCTACCTCCCTGCCACACCTGCCGCCTCCCTGCCACACCTGCTACCTCCCTGCCACACCTACCGCCTCCCTGCCACACCTGCCGCCTCCCTGCCACACCTGCTACCTCCCTGCCACACCTGCGGCAGATGATGCGTCACTCCTGCAGGCAGAGGGCCGCTACCTCCACACTACACTGAGTAAAGGTGAAAATGGCAGTACATGATTACCAGTTTAAGTGGCCAGGTGAGCCCTGAATCTTCGCTGCACCCCGGGGGAGGGGGGCTGCTCCCCGGGGGGGGGGGCTGCTCCCCGGGGGGTGGGGGGCTGCACCCCGGGGGAGGGGGGGCTGCTCCCCGGGGGGTGGGGGGGGGCAGGGTGCTCCCCGGGGAAGGGGGGGCTGCACCCCGGGGAAGGGGGGGCTGCTCCCCGGGGGGCGCTACACCCCTTTACAGTACTCAAAATGCACATCTAAAATGCGGTTTTAACTTTACAATCCATTACACATTTCTTTGCAGTACACTTCACTCTGGACACCGCCTTTCATTACTCAGCTATAATACATTACACTGTAAAACAATAGAATAATACTGAACAGATGAGTGCACAAGCCCTATATCCTACTTTATATCACAATGCTCTCCAAGTATAATACGTCACGATGCAACGATGCAATATACTTGTCAACTCCTGGGGCCAGATTCATGAAGCAGTTCTGCAAGCACTCAGGAACCTGGGGCCAGATTCATGAAGCAGTGCTTTAGGAACCTGGGGCCAGATTCATGAAGCAGTTCTGCAAGCACTCAGGAACCTGGGGCCAGATTCATGAAGCAGTGCTTTAGGAACCTGGGGCCAGATTCATGAAGCAGTTCTGCAAGCACTTAGGAACCAGGGGCCAGATTCACGAAGCAGTTCTGCAAGCACTTAGGAACCTGGGGCCAGATTCACGAAGCAGTTACGCAAGCACTCAGGAACCTGGGGCCAGATTCATGAAGCAGTTACGCAAGCACTTAGGAACCTGGGGCCAGATTTATGAAACAGTTACGCAAGCACTTAGGAACCTGGGGCCAGATTCACGAAGCAGTTACGCAAGCACTTAGGAATCTGGGGCCAGATTCACGAAGCAGTTACGCAAGTGCTTACGAACGTGTACATCTTTCCTCAATCTTTGGCGGCTTTGGTTACATTTATTAAACAGTTTACAAGCATGAAAACTTCCCATTCAACTGTTGTTATTGTTATAAACAGCCTCCTGGTGCTTCGGAGCTCATTAACTGTTTAATAATTGTAAACAAAGACGCCAAAGATTGAGAAAAGATGTACAGGTTCGTAAGTGCTTGCGTAACTGCTTCGTGAATCTGGCCCCAGGTTCCTAAGTGCTTGCGTAACTGTTTCATAAATCTGGCCCCAGGTTCCTAAAGCACTGCTTCATGAATCTGGCCCCAGGTTCCTGAGTGCTTGCGTAACTGCTTCGTGAATCTGGCCCCAGGTTCCTAAGTGCTTGCGTAACTGCTTCGTGAATCTGGCCCCCTGGTTATTGGTATTGCTGGCAGTGTGTTTCCTCCCTTGGCTCACGCAGCCGACCAAGACCAAAACACATCTCAACATTACTCTAGTAACCGCTTATATATACTCTTCCAGCAGCTCTCCCCTTCCCCTCTCTCTCTCTACTTTCCCATACCTATACTTTTAGAACCACTCGTCCCCCTTCCCACACCTATTCCAACCTTGCCGTGCGCCCTCACACATCTTCACTATCCCCTACTTCTTCCCCTTCACACACGAGGTGATAATACTCACCCCGCAACCCTTCCACCTCCCCCTCCTCTCTCTCTCATCATCACAATTAAGGAAGTAAGTAATTATCATGGGAGGGCACCGAGCCCGGGGGAACACTATTTACCACCCTCCATGCCCCCACCACACGTCAAGGACCAAAACATCACGCGGTAGAAATATTGCCGGAACAACCGTGGACATTTTCAAGAGGAAACTAGATTTATTCCTCCAAGGAGTGCCGGACCAACCGGGCTGTGGTGGGTATGTGGGCCTGCGGGCCGCTCCAAGCATAACAGCCTGGTGGACCAGACTCTCACAAGTCAAGCCTGGCCTCGGGCCGGGTTTGGGGAGTAGAAGAACTCCCAGAACCCCATCAACCAGGTATCAACCAGGCAGTAAGCCAATACGAGAGAAAACCACAAGGGGAGACTGACGGAGATTGGACTCACTAAGGGTTCTGTCGCATTACAGGCGACGCAAAGAGACATTTGGAAAGCGCGACTTAGGCTCATTGTGAAATATAGGACAATGTGCACTAAGGAGCAGGGGGCGTTGACCCATGACGTGCCCCAGAATAGCAACAAAAGTTAACAATGTTGACCAGATCACACACACTAGAAGGTGAAGGGACGGCGACGTTTCGGTCCGTCCTGGACCATTCTCAAGTCGATTGTCTACTCAAGTCTCACAATCGACTTGAGAATGGTCCAGGACGGAGCGAAACGTCGTCGTCCCTTCACCTTCTAGTGTGTGGTCTGGTCAACATACTTTAGCCACGTTATTGTGACATCGCCTGCATACGAAAAATCTTACAACATTAATATAAGAGGGAGTGTAACACAGCAATTAAGAACATAAGACTGAAGATAACGACAGGAGGCATATTGGCCCATACGAGGCAGGTCCTATATATATATATAAATATTTTTGAAGTTTGATGAAATATGCGTGATGGGTAATCTACAGGACCACAGCCGCCCGGTACAGAGATGTTATCTACGCACCTTTCAATATCCTTAAGTGGTGGGGTTCAGCGCGATAAATTAAGCAAAAAAGCGCAAAATCGCTTAAATAATGGTGAGCACGGTACATATTTGCTGGTGAACAAAGCACATATCTGTTGGTGAACACAGCACATATTTGCTGGTGAACAAAACACATATCTGTTGGTGAACACAGCACATATTTGCTGGTGAACAAAACACATATCTGTTGGTGAACACAGCACATATTTGCTGGTGAACAAAGCACATATCTGTTGGTGAACACAGCACATATTTGCTGGTGAACAAAGCACATATCTGTTGGTGAACACAGCACATATTTGCTGGTGAACAAAACACATATCTGTTGGTGAACACAGCACATATTTGCTGGTGAACAAAGCACATATCTGTTGGTGAACACAGCACATATCTGTTGGTGAACACAGCACATATTTGCTGGTGAACAAAACACATCTGTTGGTGAACACAGCACATATCTGTTGGTGAACACAGCACATATTTGCTGGTGAACAAAGCACATATTTGCTGGTGAACAAAGCACATATCTGTTGGTGAACACAGCACATATTTGCTGGTGAACAAAGCACATATCTGTTGGTGAACACAGCACATATTTGCTGGTGAACAAAGCACATATCTGTTGGTGAACACAGCACATATTTGCTGGTGAACAAAACACATATCTGTTGGTGAACACAGCACATATTTGCTGGTGAACAAAGCACATATCTGTTGGTGAACACAGCACATATCTGTTGGTGAACACAGCACATATTTGCTGGTGAACAAAGCACATATTTGCTGGTGAACAAAGCACATCAATCCATGAAGGCCACAATATAACACATACCGGAGCCGGTCGGCCGAGCGGACAGCACGCTGGACTTGTGATCCTGTGGTCCTGGGTTCGATCCTGGGCGCCGGAGAGAAACAATGGGCAGAGTTTCTTTCACCCTATGCCCCTGTTACCTAGCAGTAAAATAGGTACCTGGGTGTTAGTCAGCTGTCACGGGCTGCTTCCTGGGGGTGGAGGCCTGGTCGAGGACCGGGCCGCGGGGACACTAAAGCCCCGAAATCATCTCAAGATAACCTATACCACCCAGGAAACAAAATACAAGAGAAGAACCAGATTTCCCGATAGTGAACACCCCCCCCCCAAGCTGATCGTTAAGCCTAACCAATCCCCCCCCCCCCATCCTCCTACCCCCCGCCCGTCCCTGTCAGCAGGTCAAGGGTCACACCTCGTATATACCTGGCAACTACTGAACACATGTTTAAAGTTTCAGGGTTGCAGGTGTGCGTGCGTGTGCGTGCGCGTGTTGGTGTGGGCGCGTGTGTACCCAGGGACTCTGGCGCAGTGGCGGCGGGCTCCTCCCTAGGGGCTCCCTAGGGGCGCACCCATGATTGGAGCTAACATTGCTCTTAACTTTGCTGGAATATCCGCAACGGCCAGTCGATATATGCTGCGTGTGTGTGTGTGTGTGTGTGTGTGTGTGTGTGTGTGTGTGTGTGTGTGTGTGTGTGTGTGTGTGTGTGTGTGTGTGTGTGTGTGTGTGTGTGTGTGTGTGTGTGTGTGTCTGTGTGTGTGTGTGTGTGTGTGTGTGTGTGTGTGTGTGTGTGTGTGTGTGTGTGTGTGTGTGTGTGTGTGTGTCTGTGTGTGTGTCTGTGTGTGTGTCTGTGTGTGTGAACTCACCTAATTGTTCACCTAATTGTGCTTGCGGGGGTTGAGCTTTGGCTCTTTGGTTCCGCCTCTCAACTGTCAATCAACTGGTGTACAGATTCCTGAGCCTACTGGGCTCTATCATATCTACATTTAAAACTGTGTATGGAGTCAGCCTCCACCACATCACTGCCTAATGCATTCCATCCGTTAACTACTCTGACACTGAAAAAGTTCCTTCTAACGTCTCTGTGGCTCATGTGGGTAACGTCTGTGTGCTCATGTGTGTGTGTGTGTGTGTGTGTGTGTGTGTGTGTGTGTGTGTGTGTGTGTGTGTGTGTGTGTGTGTGTGTGTGTGTGTGTGTGTGTGTCTGTGTGTGTGTCTGTGTGTGTGTACTCACCTAATTGTACTCACCTAATTGTGCTTGCGGGGGTTGAGCTCTGGCTCTTTGGTCCCGCCTCTCAACCGTCAATCAACTGGTGTACAGATTCCTGAGCCTATTGGGCTCTATCATATCTACATTTGAAACTGTGAATGGAGTCAGCCTCCACCACATCACTTCCTAATGCATTCCATTTGCTAACTACTCTGACACTGAAAAAGTTCTTTCTAACGTCTCTGTGGCTCATTTGGGTACTCAGCTTCCACCTGTGTCCCCTTGTTCGCGTCCCACCAGTGTTGAAAAGTTCGTCCTTGTTTACCCGGTCGATTCCCCTGAGGATTTTGTAGGTTGTGATCATGTCCCCCCTTACTCTTCTGTCTTCCAGTGTCGTGAGGTGCATTTCCCGCAGCCTTTCCTCATAACTCATGCCTCTTAGTTCTGGGACTAGTCTAGTAGCATACCTTTGGACTTTTTCCAGCTTCGTCTTGTGCTTGACAAGGTACGGGCTCCATGCTGGGGCCGCATACTCCAGGATTGGTCTTACATATGTGGTGTACAAGATTCTGAATGATTCCTTACACAGGTTCCTGAACGCCGTTCTGATGTTAGCCAGCCTCGCATATGCCGCAGACGTGGCAGATTATGTGGACTATGCCGCAGACGTGGCAGACGTGGCAGATATGTGTGTGTGTGTGTGTGTGTGTGTGTGTGTGTGTGTGTGTGTGTGTGTGTGTGTGTGTGTGTGTGTGTGTGTGTGTGTGTGTGTGTGTGTGTGTGTGTGTGTGTGTGTGTGTGTGTGTGTGTGTGTGTGTGTGTGTGTGTGTGTGTGTGTGTGTGTGTGTGTGTGTGTGTGTGTGTGTGTGTGTGTGTGTGTGTGTGTGTGTGTGTCCTCTCTAATGCTCCATCTTCATTTCTTCCCAGAATTCAAACCTGAAGTATCGTATACCTAATTTAATTGTTCGGCCAACATTTCCAACCCATCCACGTTAAGATAGTAGCTTTAGAAACTGCGTGCACCACCGTGCATATATTGACGTAATGGACGGCTAGATAGTAGCAGTAAAACTTGCTACTTTTCACGTGAAAGAGTCTGGGAAAAAATAAAGCTAAAATCCAAACTGAAATATTCCTAGGCCTAGTATAGCACATGTTATACACTAGGCCTCAGTCAGCGTGTATTAGGTGTATTAATTTTCTGTTCGTTACTAGATCCCGTTCGTTCGTTACTTTTCACATCGTTACTAGAATTACTATCTAATCAGAAAGATGGGCTGTAATATATATATATATATATATATATATATATATATATATATATATATATATATATATATATATATATATATATATATATATATATATATATCGTATTCGTTATGTTATCTGTTTGGAGTGTGTGGGGGGGGGGAGGTGGAAGGTCTGTACCAGGCAGCTGTTGTGGATTGCGTGTTTCCGCTGCACGCAACTTCATTCACATAAGTCAGAGTTATCTTACGACCCCACTTGGTTATGCCTGTCCTCCGTGTAACCGCAAGATCTGGAGTAAGAGCACTGTAATAATTACCTTTACACTGTCTAGCGTCTTGTGATTTCTTAAGGGCCTCAATGGCTGACTTTGGGGTAGGAGGAAGTCAAGGGGTCCAAGAGCTAATAGCTTGATTCTGCAGATAAAAATAGTAAATACACACACACACACCAGACTCCATACTCAGTTTCAAGTGTAGATATGATAGAGCCCAGTAGGCTCAGGAACCTGTACAGCAGTTGATTGACGGTCGAGAGGCGGGACCAAAGAGCCGAAGCTCAACCCCCGCAAGCACAATTAGGTGAGTACACACACACACAGCTGTTGGGGGGCCTCGTAGCCTGGTGGATAGCGCGCAGGACTCGTAATTCTGTGGCGCGGGTTCGATTCCCGCACGAGGCAGAAACAAATGGGCAAAGTTTCTTTCACCCTAAGTGCCCCTGTTACCTAGCAGTAAATAGGTACCTGGGAGTTAGTAAGCTGTCACGGGCTGCTCCTGGTGTGTGTGTGTGTGTGTGGTGTGGGAAAAAAAAATAAAAAAAAATAGTAAGTTAGTAGTTAAGTTAGTAAACAGTTGATTGACAGTTGAGAGGCGGGCTGAAAGAGCAAAGCTCAACCCCCGCAAAAACACAACTAGTAAACACACACACACACACACACTTCCCAATACCGACGTTGGTCTTGTGTCAGACTAGCGTGGCATACTATTGCCTCTAATGTCTGACTTTTTATATCGATGTCTCTTATTTTCATGTCTCTCGTAAGAGCTGCTATATGCCTCAATCTGACGTGATGAGTGTACTCATCTTACCTGAGTAAGATGAGTGTATGTGTGTGTGTGTTTAACATAGTTTTCTCTTACAATTGTATGTATATATGTATGTATACAATTGTATGCATGTGCGTGCATGATTCTTCTTAAGTTTAAGGTGCGTGTCTTTCAAACGATACCAGTTTACAGTTGTTAATCCCATAAGCTGATAATATTTGTTGTCCTTCGACCTTCTAAGTAATTCTTATGTTTGTTGATCTCTCGAAGTGATGTTCATTATTTGCATATGACTCTCTTTCCAGTGTGTGTGTGTGTGTGTGTGTGTGTGTGTGTGTGTGTGTGTGTGTGTGTGTGTGTGTGTGTGTGTGTGTGTGTGTGTATGTGTGTATGTGTGTATGTGTGTATGTGTGTATGTATGTGTGTGTGTGTGTGTGTGTGTGTGTGTGTGTGTGTGTGTGTGTGTGTGTGTGTGTGTGTGTACTCACCTAGTTGTGTTTGCGGGGGTTGAGCTCTGGCTCTTTTGAGCTCTGAGCTCAAAAGAGCTTTTGAGCTCTTTGAGCTCTGGCTGTGTGTGTGTGTGTGTGTGTGTGTGTGTGTGTGTGTGTGTGTGTGTGTGTGTGTGTGTGTCCCCGGCCTGTGCCAGGCCTCCTGACCCCTTTGTTTATCAGCGTGTTAATAGACAGATAAGAGTGAGCACCTGATCCACCCCGCTCCTGTTGCCAGGTAAATCCACTACGGGCTCACCATAGCCCGGCTACTTGCAACTGTTGTTCAGAGTAGCTGAATCTATCTTAGAGCACCTGATGTCTCTCTCAATCTACTTTGTCTACCGGTGTTACAGTAGAGTGTTGCCGTTCGTCCCTTGCGGCTCTCCCGCGTCTCTACCTTCCATTCCTTTCTCTTCATCACAAACAACACAATTTTTAAGATTTGTTTTGTCTAGGCAACAAACATGGTGTTTTAGAGTTGATGGCCATCACTCAGACGTCAGCCAGAGTGCAACCCGTTCTCGCACTTGCTTTTAGTCAATATTGGCTTACTTAATAAGTGCATATGTGACATACTAATTGATTGTGAATATTTTAGTTTACCTTGAAAAGCTTCATAGAAAACACCGACCTCACCTAACCATCTTAGTATGTTAAGATAAACATCTTATTGCTTGTTATTTACAATTATTACTTAACCGATCAACGGTATAGGTTAAGTAATAATTGTAATTAAGAAGCAATAAGATGCTTATCTTAACATACTAAGAAGGTTAGGTGAGGTCGGTGTTTTCTATGAAGCTTTTCAAGGTAAACTAAAATATTCACAATCAATTAGTATGTCACATATGCACTTATTAAATAAGCTAATATTGAGCTGTAGAATCAACACCAACATTATTGTTAGCTAACAGGGCGTGTTGCAGAAGAGTGTGACCAGGTGTGCAATGCTCCAGTGACCAGCATGGCAATCATACTTTTGTTAAAAAAAACCTCTTGAATAATGGATAAATATATAATTTCTCAAGAAAATGTGATGTACCAGTACAATGACGTGTGAATAAGGTAATTAAATGTTCAATGACGGTTACCAAAAAAAATCCGATGAGTTGAAATATGTATAAACAATGGTGGATGTTTCTATAGATGTGATCACTTGGTAGTCGCCTCCAGGGTAACATTGGGGCTTGAGATAAGCACAAGAAAAGGCAAGAAGCACTGCAACATGCCTATTGACCGATACGAGGCAAATAGTATACATATATCCAACCAACCTCATTCATATACATGTGTAACCTTCACTTGAAACACTCCACCCATCCCACGTCTATTGTATTACCCGGTAATTTATTTGGCCAAACAAAAATAATAAACTCTTGAAGGGCAAGTATTGACCTCGATATACAGGTTCCAACGGACATTCCATGTCTAGCCATACACACATTTACATAGCCGGTCATACAACCATACAGGCGGGACCAAAGAGCCAAAGCTCAACCCCCGCAAGCACAAATAGGTGAGTACAGTGTATGGTCTGGTACATACAGGGGGGGGGGGTCTGGTAGCTGAGTGGACAGCGCGAAGGATTCGTAATTCTGAGGCCCGGGTTCGATTCCTGGACCAGGTCGAAACAATTGCGCAAAGTTTCTTTCACCCTGAATGACCCTGTTACCTAGCAGTAAACAGGTCCCTGTTAGTTGGACAACTGTTACGGAGCTGCTTCCTGGGTGTGTGTGTGTGTGTGTGTGAAAAAAGAAAAATAGTTAATTGTTAGTAACAGTTGATAGACAGTTGAGAGGCGGGCCGAAAGAGCAAAGCTGAACCCCCGCAAGCACAACTAGGTGAATACAGTATGGCCGGCTATATCTATCTGGCCATACATTTATGCTTAAAATAAGGCCACACTCTATTTACTAGCTGTGTTATAGAGTAGTGTAACACCCACACATGACGTCTGATGGTGGGCGATGATAGCTACTGGCCACTGATGGCCAACGTCATCTCTCAAGATAACCTGACCTTAGGGAGACGATCCCCTCAAGGGAATGGACTGGGGACGACTAGGTTTCATTACGTTCGGTTACGTTAATACGGTGTATTATTGACGATAATGTGAAATATGGAATTCGAAAACTGTTTTAGTGTGCCCGCTAATTCCCTTTACTGAAAACTAGATTCTTCAAAGAAAACGTTTTCAGCATACCCGTTTTATATTACTGGAACCGTAATATGCTTCCAGACCATCGCAAATATCTAGGTAACAATCCAGGTGGCTTGAGGGTTGGTGTGGTTTCTCATGGTGATGGATTTGGTGTGAGAACGGTCTGTTGTGGCTGGTGGCGACATCTAGTGCCAGCACTGATCACTATACTGACTGGTGGCAGGTAATGCTAATTATGGTGACTAGTAGCAACAGTGATTACTCACGTGGTAACAGTTTTGACCACAGTTGTGGTAACTGTAGAATCAACAGTGATGACCGTGGCAGTGACTGGTGACCACGGCAGTGACAGCACAGACTGTGGTGACCGTGGCAGTGACTGGTGACCACGGCAGTGACAGCACAGATTGTGGTGGCAGTGACTGGTGACAGGTAACTCTAGCACTGACCTGGCTGACTGTTGTGGCTGGCGGCAGCACACAGCAGCAGCAGTGGTGCGGTGTGTGTGTGTTTTATGAGCCAGCTGACCATTATAATATGCAAATTAGGACATCAAAGTATTTACACCGGGCATTTACGAGGTATGTTAGTCTAGGTTTATATGACAAATATTTAGATTTATCACATGTGGGGTTTGTTGTGTGCGTGTCGCGTCTACACGCCACGCGGCGTTTACTGAACATTGCTGAACAATGTAGTTGAACAAATACGTATATTCAATGCTTAATATGAGCAGATTTACGGCCGAATGAGCCTATGCAAGTGTACGCTTATTATATGCTTGCCTATTACTGCCTATATATACGCGATGATTTAGATGCGTTCCAATATATGTATATATGAATATATATATATTTACAGTGTAGGGAGCAACCGAGCACTCAACCACACTGGGCGAGGGTATGGGGGGGAGGGGGGGGGGGTACGTGGGAGTACAGAGGGCCAGTGCCTAAGCGTGAAGGGACTCCCCACTCGGGGTGCCCAAGCTCGGGGTGATGCCCACAATTAAATAAGCACCACAGTGTTATTATTATCCCATCGCCGTGAGCGCTCAGCCACCATGCCCGCCGCGGGGGACACATGCATATGCCATGCCAGCGTTTGTACGGCTCAGACACCTACACAGGTCACATATACATTCACACACACCAAACACCTGCTGCACGCAATACGCACCTAATCATAACACACCTGTAAAAAAAAACATGACATACATCTGTAGAAAACACACAGCTGCACACGGCACTCCTGCAGACTTCACACACACACACACACACACCTGCACACGACACACAGCTACAGCCGACACACGTATACATTGACGCATTGCATCACCCACATACACATACACCTGCCCACGAAACACACACCTGAACCCACATACACCTGAACCCACATACACCTGCCCACGACACACACCTGAACCCACTCATACACCTGCCCACGACACATACACCTGCCCACGACACACACACCTGAAACCCACACATACCCATACCACACACCTACACCAATAGTTTGTAACTCTTTTAAGATCCCCTGAATTACCCTCCACACCCCTAAAGATGTAGATTATTAGGGGGGCATTCCGAGACCCCCCCCCCAAAGGTCCCCCCTAAAACCCGAATTTCGAGGGTTGAGAGGGGGCCCCCTCGGGCCCCTGGAAGCAGCCCAGAGAAAGCCAACCTTCTCTCCGTAAGGGGGCCCCTTTGCTGGCGTGCCAAGTTCAGTTGAATTCTGGACACTGTTGTCTCAATATCGGTTCCCCAAACACACTTTAGAATTGATCTATGTCTCCTGAGGCTAGCGTCAATGAACATGACGCTGAACATGAACATGAATATGTCCTTCTCGATCGTTTATGTGATTAAACCACAATTAATTATTATTATTATTATTATTATTATTGAAAAAATCACAACTAGGCCACCACATGAAAAGGACTGCAACCTGGGATTCTTCTGAATCCACGAGGGTTTCTGAGGCTTCCGCTGAAGTCAGACCAGGGATTTACACAATCCAACCCTCGGGAGCCGGTCGGCCGAGCGGACAGCACGCTGGACTGTGATCCTGTGGTCCCGAGTTCGATCCTGGGCGCCGGCGAGAAACAATGGGCAGAGTTTCTTTCACCCTATGCCCCTGTTACTTAGCGGTAAAATAGGTACCTGGGTGTTAGTCAGCTGTCACGGGCAGCTTCCTGGGGGTGGAGGCCTGGTCGAGGACTGGGCCGCGGGGACACTTAAAGCCCCGAAATCATCTCAAGATAACCTCCCCCCCCCACATGCACTGCAAGTTGCAATCCTTTTCATGTCGTGGCCTAGTAGTCTTAAGGCGTGTGTTTGGGAGCACCCAGAGCATAGATTCGAATCCTCATGACGGCTCCCACGGGTTTCATCACTGATGCCTCACGTTAATGTGATTGCTCTGTGTATTATTATTTATAAACACATTACAGCATTGTCATAGTCATTAGGAACTGAAGTCGGCATTGACTGCTCCTCCCCTCCCCCCCACACACACAACCCAGCCAAACAACACACATTCACAACGGTCAGACAAAATCAAGCAAGCAAGCAAGCAAGCAAGCAAGCAAGCAAGCAAGCAAGCAAAAACTAAGACATGATGGACCAGCCAATGCGAGTCAAAAAAACGGGAGACGATAAAAAAAATACTGCAGGGAATGACAGGGTAATTTGATCAGAATCAGACCCGTTCTTGGACAGCTCTTTTTTATATGGGAAGAGGCAGCGCTTCTCCCCTTGGTGATGTTCCCCTTGACCGCTGCTTCCCCTTGACCAGTGCTTCCCCTTGGTGATGTTCCCCTTGACCGGTGGCTCCCCTTGACCAGTGCTTCCCCTTGACCGGTGCTCCCCTTGACCAGCGCTTCCCCTTGGTGATGTTCCCATTGACCGCTGCTACCCCTTGACCAGTGCTTCCCCTTGACCGCTGCTCCCCTTGACCAGTGCTTCCCCTTGGTGATGTTCCCCTTGACCGGTGGCTCCCCTTGACCAGTGCTTCCCCTTGACCGGTGCTCCCCTTGGCCAGTGCTTCCCCTTGGTGATGTTCCCCTTGACCGGTGCTCCCCTTGACCGCTGCTCCCCTTGGCCAGTGCTTTCCCTTGACCGGTGCTTCCCCTTGACCGGTGCTTCCCCTTGACCGGTGCTTCCCCTTGACCGGTGCTTCCCCTTGACCGCTGCTCCCCTTGACCAGTGCTCCCCCTTGACCGCTGCTTCCCCTTGACCGCTGCTCCCCCTTGACCGGTGCTTCCCCTTGACCGGTGCTCCCCTTGACCGCTGCTCCCCTTGACCAGTGCTCCCCTTGAGCGCTGCTTCCCCTTGACCAGTGCTCCCCTTGACCAGTGCTTCCCCTTGACCGCTGCTCCCCTTGACCAGTGCTTCCCCTTGACCGCTGCTCCCCTTGACCAGTGCTTCCCCTTGGTGATGTTCCCCTTGACCGGTGGCTCCCCTTGACCAGTGCTTCCCCTTGACCGGTGCTCCCCTTGGCCAGTGCTTCCCCTTGGTGATGTTCCCCTTGACCGGTGCTCCCCTTGACCAGTGCTTCCCCTTGACCGCTGCTCCCCTTGGCCAGTGCTTCCCCTTGGTGATGTTCCCCTTGACCGGTGCTCCCCTTGACCAGTGCTTCCCGTTGACCGCTGCTTCCCTTGACCAGTGCTTCCCCTTGGTGATGTTCCCCTTGACCGGTGGCTCCCCTTGACCAGTGCTTCCCCTTGACCGGTGCTCCCCTTGGCCAGTGCTTCCCCTTGGTGATGTTCCCCTTGACCGGTGCTCCCCTTGACCAGTGCTTCCCCTTGACCGCTGCTCCCCTTGACCAGTGCTTCCCCTTGGTGATGTTCCCCTTGACCGGTGCTCCCCTTGACCAGTGCTTCCCCTTGACCGCTGCTCCCCTTGACCAGTGCTTCCCCTTGACCGCTGCTCCCCTTGACCAGTGCTTCCCCTTGGTGATGTTCCCCTTGACCGGTGGCTCCCCTTGACCGGTGCTTCCCCTTGACCGGTGCTCCCCTTGACCGCTGCTCCCCTTGACCAGTGCTTCCCCTTGGTGATGTTCCCCTTGACCGGTGCTTCCCCTTGACCGCTGCTCCCCCTTGACCGCTGCTCCCCTTGACCGGTGCGGGCACAGTCTTCAGACAAGGGTCTCCCAATACCAGATAACACAAGGGCTACAATCTTTGTAAATGAACAGAATTAATCCTACAAACGGGGATTTACCATAAAAAATGGTAGGAATATGCATTAGCACTTTTAAAACTGTTCATGTTTTACAAAGTTACACATATGAAAACGTGTCAGAGGCCGGTGGGAAGTGTGTATTGTGGGTGTGGGCAGCTGCTCCGCTCCTCTAACTTTTTGTGCAGCATTTCAGCAGCGTTGCATTTACTGCACGATGATGGAATGCTTTATATATATATATATATATATATATATATATATATATATATATATATATATATTTATATATATATATATATATATATATATATATATATATATATATATATGCAACAAGTAATGATCGCTGAAAGCAGATGGAGGATCGAGTGGATTTAGTGAAAGTGGCATTCTGTCTAACGACAATATGTGGCACTTAGCGTGACACTGTCTGGCAGTAATGTGTGACAAGACACTGTCTGACAGTGGGGTGGCACAGTGACGGCACCTGGCGACACTGTGCCACGATGTGTGTGGGGGGTGGGGGGGGGACAGACGGTGGGGGGACATTATAGTGTGGGGGGGGGCCGGGTTGATGAGATGTTTCCTGGACGTAATTGAATTTTTCTCAATGGTTCCACAGGCAAAGTGAGAACCGAGGGCTTCATAGTGGCGCGATGCCGGCCGCTGACACACTATTCCACACTCATTTCTTCTCGATAACAACCCACCCTCTCTGGTCCCATTCTCCTTCATACTGGGCCAGAGAGGGTGGGTTGTTATCGAGAGTTATCGTTATCGGGTTGTGTTTGTTATTCCATCACACGTTTGTGAACAACCTTTTCTTTCAGTTATTTTCCCCTCTCTTAATACTTGCTAATTTTGATTCGCTAAAATCATGATCTTGTTATCTTGTCCTAATCATTCTGGCAATTCGTTAGAAAAGACGATTTAATATGTTTACCTCGCTAAGGGTTGTTCATGAAAGACAATATGAATGACAGGTGTGGGTGTAGATTTAGCATACCTGCGCCTGTACAAAGACAGTATGAGTGACAGGTGTGGGTGTAGATTTAGCATACCTGCGCCGGTACAAAGACAGTATGAGTGACAGGTGTGGGTGTAGACTTAGCATACCTGCGTCTGTACAAAGACAGTATGAGTGACAGGTGTGGGTGTAGATTTAACATACCTGCTCCAGTACAAAGACAGTATGAGTGACAGGTGTGGGTGTAACTTAGCATACCTGAGTCTGTACAAAGACAGTATGAGTGACAGGTGCAGGTGTAGACTTAGCATACCTGCGTCTGTGCAAAGACAGTATGAGTGACAGGTGTGGGTGTAGTCTTAGCATACCTGCGTCTCTACAAAGACAGTATGAGTGACAGGTGTGGGTGTAGACTTAGCATACCTGCGTCAGTACAAAGACAGCATGAGTGACAGGTGTGGGTGTAGTTTTAGCATACCTGCGTCTCTACAAAGACAGTATGAGTGACAGGTGTGGGTGTAGTCTTAGCATACCTGCATCAGTACATAGACAGCATGAGTGACAGGTGTGGGTGTAGTCTTAGCATACCTGCGTCAGTACAAAGACAGCATGAGTGACAGGTATGGGTGTAGTCTTAGCATACCTGCACCTATACAAAGACGAGGTAATGGTCAATACTCCCCTAATGACGTCCAACTGTAATGAGAAAGGAAGCAAGATCCGCGCGCCATTGTTGAACGACTCCGGAGATATCCTTCCTGGCGTCTGTAATTTCCGGAGAAGACGTTGTCAAAATACCGTGAGGAGCGAGGCGTGAGGAGTGAGGAGTGAGGTATGAGGAGTGAGACATGAGTTACGTCTGCTTCATGCCCGTCCCCAGCCTCTGTACGCGTTATTGTGTACGTTGAAAGTTCCCAACGTACAGAATAAGTCCTATGAAAAGTAACGGTTCACGAACATCCACGTTTTCTATGCACAAGCTAGGTTAGGTGGGTTGTATGGGAGGGAGGGGGCCGCACTTCCTGGTTAAGTTAGCACTCTCTATTTTGTACGTTGGGGCAGACCAAAAGAACCGGCTGGTGTCACACCGTTATCTTGAGGTTATCTTGAGATGATTTCTGGGCTTTAGTGTCCCCGCGGCCCGGTCCTCGACCAGGCCTCCACCACCAGGAAGCAGCCCGTGACAGCTGACTAACACCCTGGTACCTATTTTACTGCTAGGTAACAGGGGCATACGGTGAAAGAAACTCTGCCCATTGTTTCTCTCCGGCGCCCGGGATCGAACCCGGGACCACAGGATCACAAGTCCAGCGTGCTGTCCGCTCGGCCGACCGTGACGCTAACTCCACACTCAACTTGAGCAGCACACCAACACTCACTTGAGGGTTCGTGCACGCAACCCGTCATCCTAATAGCACGTCGCATTTTTGACGTACACTCTACCTAAGCCCAAAAATCGTCGTACTAGAAAATGGCAGTGGCTGGTGAAATTGACATACTGTCTCGTTTTCTGTTTTGGGTCCTCTGGTAGGTTAAGATAAGGGGGATACTTTAATATGACAGTTTCTTGACGCTGGGGAACCTTAGGAGGACGGACTGCACTACTGGTGGACATCAGTAATGTCCTCTGGGTGTAGACATGGGGGTATCTCTTCTTGAGGTTATCTTGAGATAATTTCGGGGCTTTTTAGTGTCCCCGCGGCCCGGTCCTCGACCAGGCCTCCACCCCCAGGAAGCAGCCCGTGACAGCTGACTAACAACCAGGTACCTATTTACTGCTAGGTAACAAGCAAGCTAGGCTAGGTATAACCACACTTACACCTTCTCACCAATATTATCCTCCAGGTGGTCTAAGATCACCTTGCCCTAAGATGGGCAGAGTTTCTATCACCCTATGCCCCTGTTACCTAGCAGTTAATAGGTACCTGGGTGTTAGTCAGCTGTCACGGGCTGCTTTCTGGGGGTGGAGGCCTGGTTGAGGACCGGGCCGCGGGGACACTAAAGCCCCGAAATCATCTCGAGATAAGATCGGAGCCGCCAAAAGACTGACCCATGCACTACACAAGCACTGACAAGCACTACACAAAGTTACGTTTAACAATGATGAAAGTATGGCTATAGCGCCTCACCTTACTGGTACGTTCACACCCAGGTTCCCGGTGTGTTCATACCCAGGTTCCCGGTGTGTTCAGACCCAGGTTCCCGGTGTGTTCAGACCCAGGTTCCCGGTGTGTTCACACCCAGGTTCCCGGTGTGTTCACACCCAGGTTCCCGGTGTGTTCAGACCCAGGTTCCCGGTGTGTTCAGACCCAGGTTCCCGGTGTGTTCAGACCCAGGATCCCGGTGTGTTCAGACCCAGGTTCCCGGTGTGTTCAGACCCAGGTTCCCGGTGTGTTCAGACCCAGGTTCCCGGTTTGAGACCCCAGGATCCCAGCCCGTTGAATATCAGGTAGGTCGGAGCGGGGCGTGGCTGGCGGGAGTCGTCGGTCTGAGGTTGGTGGTAATGAAAGCCACATTTTTGATAAGTGATGATAATAGGTAGCTGTCTTGCGGCCGGGTAAACGCTGCCATATAACACTCTGATTAGTGGATTATACACCCTCCTTAACTCACACAAACTGTTTGTTGTTGCTCCCTAATTGAGGCCTGGCCGCGCATAAATTAACTCACTCTACATACTAATATCCGGGCTATCTAAACCCAAGATGCAGGCCAATTGCAGGTATTGCGCTAATCCCTACATGCCCTTGGCTATAATATGTTGCGTTTGGCAGGTTTTTGTCCTTGTCTGAAGATGCCTGAATAATTCCCGATAGCACATTTACTTGTGTTCACGGAGAGATTGTGTAGACAGCGTAGTGTGTGTGTGTGTGTCTGCTGCCTGTCTGTCTACCAGCCGTAACCAGCGCGTGACTGACAGACTGTCTGTCCTTCCGTCCGTCTGCCAATCTGGCAGACAGACTTGTCTGTTAGTGGCCTCTCGCCGTACGGAATACATACGCGCCACCGACCTTTAACGGAGATTAATCCCAACAATAATTCATTCAAGATCCTTCCCAAATAAATTAGCGAGTCTGACCCCTGGTGTTATGTAATTTGTGGAGAAGGAAATGACGCCTTTCTTATTTTCTGGCCATCTTTACATGTCGCCAGCGAAGGTGTTGGTGTTGGTGGTGGTGTTGGTGTGTGTTGGTGGTAGTGTTGGTGTGTGTTGGTGTTGGTGATCTAGGCGTGTGTTGTTGGTGGTGGTGGTGGTGTTGGTGGTGGTGGTGTTGTTGGTGGTGGTGGTGCTGCTGCTGATAGTGGTGGTGATCTTGGCGTGTGGTGATGGTGGTGGTGGTGATCTTTGTGTGTGTGTTGGTGCTGGTGGTGGTGATCTAGGCGTGTGTTGGTGGTGGTGGTGGTGATCGAGGCGTGTGTTGGTGGTGGTGGTGTTGGTGGTGGTGATCGAGGCGTGTGTTGGTGGTGGTGATCTAGGCGTGTGTTGGTGCTGGTGGTGGTGGTGGTGGTGGTGGTGGTGGTTGTGATCTAGGCGTGTGTTGGTGCTGGTGGTGGTGGTGATCTAGGCGTGTGTTGGTGGTGGTGGTGGTGGTGGTGATCTTGGCGTGTGTTGGTGGTGGTGGTGGTGGTGGTGATCTTGGTGTGTGTTGGTGCTGGTGGTGGTGGTGGTGATCTTGGCGTGTGTTGGTGGTGGTGGTGGTGGTGGTGATCTTGGCGTGTGTTGGTGGTGGTGGTGGTGATCTTGGCGTGTGTTGGTGTTGGCGGTGGTGGTGGTGATCTTGGCGTGTGTTGGTGTTGGTGGTGGTGATCTTGGCGTGTGTTGGTGGTGGTGGTGGTGATCTTGGCGTGTGTTTGTGTTGGTGGTGGTGGTGGTGATCTTGGCGTGTGTTGGTGTTGGTGGTGGTGTTGGTGTGTGTTGGTGGTGGTGTTGGTGGTGGTGGTGGTGTGTGTTGGTGGTGGTGTTGGTGTGTGTTGGTGTTGGTGGTGTTGGTGTGTGTTGGTGTGTGTTGGTGTGTGTTGGTGGTGGTGGTGGTGTGTGTTGGTGGTGGTGTTGGTGTGTGTTGGTGTGTGTTGGTGTGTGTTGGTGGTGGTGTGTGTTGGTGGTGGTGTTGGTGGTGGTGCTGGTGGTGGTGTGTGTTGGTGGTGGTGTTGGTGTGTGTTGGTGGTGGTGTGTGTTGGTGGTGGTGTGTGTTGGTGGTGGTGTTGGTGTGTGTTGGTGGTGGTGTTGGTGTGTGTTGGTGGTGGTGTTGGTGTGTGTTGGTGGTGGTGTGTGTTGGTGGTGGTGTTGGTGTGTGTTGTTGGTGGTGTGTGTTGGTGGTGGTGGTGGTGGTGATCTTGGTGTACTCACCTAGTTGTACTCACCTAGTTGTGCTTGCGGGGGTTGAGCTCTGGCTCTTTGGTCCCGCCTCTCAACTGTCAATCAACAGGTGTACAGATTCCTGAGCCTATTGGGCTCTATCATATCTACACTTGAAACTGTGTATGGAGTCAGCCTCCACCACATCACTTCCTAATGCATTCCATTTGTGAACCACTCTGACACTAAAAAAGTTCTTTCTAATATCTCTGTGGCTCATTTGGGCACTCAGTTTCCACCTGTGTCCCCTAGTGCGTGTGCCCCTTGTGTTAAACAGCCTGTCTTTATCAACCCTGTCAATTCCCTTGAGGATCTTGAATGTGGTGATCACGTCCCCCCTAACTCTTCTGTCTTCCAACGAAGTGAGGTTTAATTCCCGTAGTCTCTCCTCGTAGCTCATACCTCTCAGCTACGGTGTGTGTGTGTGTTGGTGGTGGTGGTGGTGATCTTGGTGTGTGTTGGTGGTGCTGGTGGTGGTGGTGGTGATCTTGGTGTGTGTGTTGGTGGTGGTGTGTGTTGGTGGTGCTGGTGGTCTTGGTGTGTGTTGGTGGTGGTGTGTGTTGGTGGTGGTGTGTGTTGGTGGTGCTGGTGGTGGTGGTGATCTTGGCGAGTGTTGGTGGTGGTGGTGGTGATCTTGGTGTGTGTTGCTGGTGGTGGTGGTGATCTTGGCGAGTGTTGGTGGTGGTGTTGGTGGTGGTGATCTTGGTGTGTGTGTTGGTGGTGGTGGTGATCTTGGCGAGTGCTGGTGGTGGTGGTGGTGGTGGTGATCTTGGTGTGTGTTGCTGGTGGTGGTGGTGATCTTGGCGAGTGTTGTTGTTGGTGGTGGTGGTGGTGGTGGTGGTGATCTTGGCGAGTGCTGGTGGTGGTGGTGGTGATCTTGGTGTGTGTTGCTGGTGGTGGTGGTGATCTTGGCGAGTGTTGGTGGTGGTGGTGGTGATCTTGGCGTGTGCTGGTGGTGGTGGTGGTGATCTTGGCGTATGCTGGTGGTGATCTTGGCGTGTGCTGGTGGTGATCTTGGCGTGTGTTGGTGGTGGTGGTGGTGGTGGTGATCTTGGTGTGTGTTGTTGGTGGTGGTGGTGATCTTGGTGTGTGTTGTTGGTGGTGGTGGTGGTGGTGATCTTGGCGTGTGGTGGTGGTGGTGGTGATCTTGGCGTGTGCTGGTGGTGGTGGTGGTGATCTTGGCGTGTGCTGGTGGTGGTGGTGGTGATCTTGGCGTGTGCTGGTGGTGGTGGTGGTGGTGGTGGTGGTGGTGGTGGTGGTGGTGATCTTGCCGTCTTCCAATCCTTCACTGCTCACATCCTTAACGCATTAGTATACCCCAAATGTTGCCTGATAGCGGTGTGGTTGTCGGAGAGGGCTGGCAATCGACCAGTCCCAGTTCGAATCCTCCTGACGACGGCAATGCAATTTTACAATTCGGTTCGAGCAGGTTAGCCGAGTATAACGTTATTCCCATCACGTAGACTCTGTGATGGGCTTCAACACAGTGTTACACCCGAGACTTGTCACCCCCAGTGACAGGGAAGGTCCTATAGTGGATAATGGAAGGGGTTTTGGTGGTGGTGAGAGGTTACCATTGGCCCCCCATATGGGGTTCTACGACCCGCTACCTACCTACCTACCTTGAGGTGCTTCCGGGGCTTAGTGTCCCCGCGGCCCGGTCGTCGACCAGGCCTCCTGGTTGCTGGACTGATCAACCAGGCTGTTAGACGCGGCTGCTCGCAGCCTGACGTATGAGTCACAGCCTGGTTGATCAGGTATCCTTTGGAGGTGCTTATCCAGTTCTCTCTTGAACACTGTGAGGGGTTTGCCAGTTATGCCCCTTATGTGTAGTGGAAGCGTGTTGAACAGTCTCGGGCCTCTGATGTTGATAGAGTTCTCTCTCAGAGTACCTGTTGCACCTCTGCTTTTCAACGGGGGTATTCTGCACATCCTGCCATGTCTTCTGGTCTCATGTGGTGTTATTTCTGTGTGCAGGTTTGGGACCAGCCCCTCAATTATTTTCCACGTGTAAATTATTATGTATCTCTCCCGCCTGCGCTCAAGGGAGTACAGATTTAGGCTCTTTAGTCGGTCCCAGTAATTTAGATGTTTTACTGAGTGGATTCTAGCAGTAAAGGATCTCTGCACGCTCTCTAGGTCAGCAATTTCTCCAGCTTTGAAAGGGGCTGTCATTGTGCAGCAGTACTCCACTCTAGATAGCACAAGCGTTTTGAAAAGTATCATCATCGGTATAGCATCTCTAGTGTGAAAAGTTCTTGTTATCCAACCTGTCATTTTTCTTGCAGTTGTGACGGCTACTTTATTGTGTTCTTTAAAGGTAAGGTCTTCCGACATGAGTACACCCAGGTCCTTTACATTGCCTTTTCGTTCTATGTTATGATTTGCCTGCGTTTTGTACGTGGTTCCTGTTTTTATGTTTTCAATTTTTCCGTAGCGCATGAGCTGAAACTTATCCTCGTTGAATACCATATTATTTTCTGTAGCCCATAGAAAGACCTGATCTACATCTGATTGGAGGTTTGCCGTGTCCTCTATGTTGCCAACTCTCATGAAAATCCTAGTGTCATCTGCAAAGGATGATACAGTGCTATAGGTTGTGTTCTGGTCTATGTCCGATATGAGGATGAGAAAAAGTACTGGAGCAAGCACAGTACCCTGGGGGACTGAGCTCTTCACGGTTGATGGGCTGGATTTTATTTTGTTGACTATTACACATTGGGTTCTGTCAGTCAGGAAATTGTAGATCCATCTGCCTATTTTCCCGGTAATTCCTTTTGAACGCATTTTATGTGCAATAACACCATGGTCACATTTATCAAAAGCTTTTGCGAAATCTGTGTAAATTACATCAGCATTTTGTTTGTCTTCCATAGCATCTAATGCCATATCATAGTGGTCCAGCAACTGCGACAGGCAAGAGCGCCCTGTTCTGAAACCATGTTGTCCGGGGTTATGGAGATGCTGTGATTCCATGTATTTTGTGATCTTACTTCTTAGCACTCTCTCAAAAATTTTTATGATGTGCGATGTTAGTGCTATCGGTCTGTAATTTTTTGCCTCTGCCTTATTTCCTCCTTTATGGAGTGGTGCTATCTCTGCTGTTTTTAGTATGTCAGGGATAACGCCAGTATCTAGGCTTTGTCTCCACAGAATGTGAAGGGCCTGCGATAGTGGTTTTTTACAGTTCTTGATGAATATGGAGTTCCAAGAATCCGGGCCTGGTGCAGAGTGCATAGGCATACTGTTTATGGCTTCTTCAAAATCTAGTGGGGATAGGGCGACGTCTGATATGTGATTTGATGTTGGTATCATATCCATGAAAAATTCATTTGGGTTATCAATCTTTAGTGCATTTAATGGCTCACTGAAAACAGAGTCGTACTGCTTCCTCAGTAACTCGCTCATTTCTTTGTTGTCATCTGTGAAAGTTCCATCTCCCTTTCGCAGGGGCCCGATACTAGATGTGGTTTTTGATCTTGATTTTGCATAGGAGAAAAAATATTTCGGATTTCTCTCTATTTCACTGATGGCCTTTTGCTCTCTTTGCCTCTCCTGGGTTTTGTATAATTCTTGTAGCTTGAGTTCAATTGTTTCTATTTCTCTACCTAACCTTCTTCGCCGTTCTTGAGATAGGGTGCGACTCTCAAGTTGTTCCGCGATTCGTTTTCTTCGCCTATATAAGGAACGACGTTCCCGTTCCAATCTGCATCTCTTTCTCTTTTTTCTTAGGGGTATGCGGTTTGAACATATTTCTAGTGCTACTGAGCTTATTTTTTCCAGGCACTGGTTCAAGTTTGCATTTCCTAGCTGTTCTTCCCAGTTTATTTCTGTGAAGTCCTGGTTTATTTGCTCCCAGTTTATCCGTTTATTATTGAAGTTGAATTTGCTGAAATCTCCTCCACCGCGAATCTGGACTGGTTTTGGAGGTCCATTCCCCATGGTTGTCAGTACCTCAATTAAGTTGTGATCTGAGTAACAGGTATTTGTAATCATTATGTTCCCGATCAACTCATCATTATTAGTGAAAATGAGGTCCAGCGTGTTCTCCTTCCTAGTTGGTTCTACTATTTGCTGGTTTAAGGCAAACCTATCGCACATCCGTAGCAGGTCATTTGCATGTGCCTGCTCATTTAGGCTACTTCCTGGTATTCTTTCTGATATTACTGTATTAGCCAGGTGCTTCCATTTCAGGTGCCGTAGGTTGAAGTCCCCAAGCAGGATGATGTTCGGAGCTGGATTTGTGAGGTTTTCCAAGCAGTGCTCTATTTTCATTAGTTGGTCTTTAAACTGCTGAGGGTTTGCCTCCGGTGACTTATATACAAGGACAACAACTACATTTAGGATCTCTATTTTGACTATCAGCACTTCCACCATATACCGCCCTATATAATATTACACAAGTCCACTACGGGCTCACCATAGCCCGTGCTGCTTGGAACTTTTTGTTCCAGTTAGCGAATCTTAAGCAACAACAACCGCCCTATTTCCTTGTGATGCACATAAGGAAAATTACAACGTACATCCTGTTGTACACATCTTCTTCTTCTTCTTCTTGATAGTACGTGCAGTTTGCAAGAAGTTGCACACATCAACCGGGCATCATCAGCTGCACATACAAGGTCGTTCAAAATGAACTTGCGTGCATGTTCACGATACACGATAGGGGCCTCGTAGCCTGGTGGATAGCGCGCAGGATTCGTAATTCTGTGGCGCGGGTTCGATTCCCGCACGAGGCAGAAACAAATGGGCAAATTTTCTTTCACCCTGAATGCCCCTGTTACCTAGCAGTAAATAGGTACCTGGGAGTTAGTCAGCTGTCACGGGCTGCTTCCTGGGGGTGGAGGCCTGGTCTAGGACTGGGCCGCGGGGACACTAAAGCCCCGAAATCATCTCAAGATACTAAATATAACGCCAGAATTATTCTGCAGAAGTGGAGTCAGTAAGGAGTCCAGATCTCGTTAAACACAAACCTAGACTAAATGAAGTCCAGCGGTATGCCATCCGACTAGTTCCAAATACCTTACGTTACTGGAGCAGAGAAGAAACAGGGACACACACATGATCCCGGCGTGTAAAATACTCTTGACTAGATAGGGGTAGACAAAGACAGATTGTTTGTTATGAGTTATCTTGAGATGATTTCGGGGCTTTAGTGTCCCCGCGGCCCGGTCCTCGACCAGGCCTCCACCCCCAGGAAGCAGCCCCGTGACAGCTGACTAACACCCAGGTACCTATTTTACTGCTAGGTAACAAGTCACACAAAAAAAAATTACAAATGAGAAACTAAATGTCATACAATCAATCCCCCTAAAGCTCTCTCTCCCACCCAATAACTTCACCACAATCGCCAGCCTCCCTCACCCTAAACCTTCATCACAATCACCAGCTTCCCTCACCCTAAGCTTCATCACAATCACCAGCCTCCCTCACCCTAAACCTTCATCACAATCACCAGCCTCCCTCACCCTAAACCTTCATCACAATCACCAGCCTCCCTCACCCTAAAGCTTCATCACAATCACCAGCCTCCCTCACCCTAATACTTCATCACAATCACCAGCCTCCCTCACCCTAAACCTTCATCACAATCACCAGCCTCCCTCACCCTAATACTTCATCACAATCACCAGCCTCCCTCACCCTAAACCTTCATCACAATCACCAGCCTCCCTCACCCTAAAACTTCATCACAATCACCTGCCTCCCTCACCCTAAACCTTCATCACAATCACCAGCCTCCCTCACCCTAATACTTCATCACAATCACCAGCCTCCCTCACCCTAAACCTTCATCACAATCACCAGCCTCCCTCACCCTAAAGCTTCATCACAATCACCTGCCTCCCTCACCCTAAAGCTTCATCACAATCACCTGCCTCCCTCACCCTAATACTTCATCACAATCACCAGCCTCCCTCACCCTAAACCTTCATCACAATCACCAGCCTCCCTCACCCTAAAGCTTCATCACAATCACCAGCCTCCCTCACCCTAAAGCTTCATCACAATCACCTGCCTCCCTCACCCTAAAGCTTCATCACAATCACCAGCCTCCCTCACCCTAAACCTTCATCACAATCACCAGCCTCCCTCACCCTAAAACTTCATCACAATCACCTGCCTCCCTCACCCTAAACCTTCATCACAATCACCAGCCTCCCTCACCCTAATACTTCATCACAATCACCAGCCTCCCTCACCCTAAACCTTCATCACAATCACCAGCCTCCCTCACCCTAAAGCTTCATCACAATCAGCAGCCTCCCTCACCCTAAAGCTTCATCACAATCACCTGCCTCCCTCACCCTAAAGCTTCATCACAATCACCTGCCTCCCTCACCCTAAAGCTTCATCACAATCACCAGCCTCCCTCACCCTAATGCTTCATCACAATCACCAGCCTCCCTCGCCCTAAACCTTCATCACAATCACCAGCCTCCCTCGCCCTAAACCTTCATCACAATCACCAGCCTCCCTCACCCTAAAGCTTCATCACAATCACCAGCCTCCCTCACCCTAAAGCTTCATCACAATCACCAGCCTCCCTCACCCTAAAGCTTTATCACAATCACCAGCCTCCCTCACCCTAAACCTTCATCACAATCACCAGCCTCCCTCACCCTAAAGCTTCATCACAATCACCAGCCTCCCTCACCCTAAAGCTTCATCACAATCACCAGCCTCCCTCACCCTAAAGCTTCATCACAATCACCAGCCTCCCTCACCCTAAAGCTTCATCACAATCACCAGCCTCCCTCACCCTAAACCTTCATCACAATCACCAGCCTCCCTCACCCTAATACTTCATCACAATCACCAGCCTCCCTCACCCTAAACCTTCATCACAATCACCAGCCTCCCTCACCCTAATACTTCATCACAATCACCAGCCTCCCTCACCCTAAACCTTCATCACAATCACCAGCCTCCCTCACCCTAAAACTTCATCACAATCACCTGCCTCCCTCACCCTAAACCTTCATCACAATCACCAGCCTCCCTCACCCTAATACTTCATCACAATCACCAGCCTCCCTCACCCTAAAACTTCATCACAATCACCAGCCTCCCTCACCCTAAAACTTCATCACAATCACCAGCCTCCCTCACCCTAAAACTACTCTATCACTGCAACTTTACACCCTCCATTTGGCTAACTACATTTTCACTTCCCAACTTAAGGCCCCAAAACTTTTTTCCCATTTTCACTCTATTCCTTCCTTTCTCTCTCTCCCCCCCCCCCCACCTAATACTTTCCCTTCATTCTTTCCTTTCCCCCCCCCCTACCTTCCTACCCCTGCACCATCATCCCCCCCCCTCACTGACTCAGTCCCCCTACCCTATCTCCTCCCGCCCCTCCCTCACACCAGGCGCGAGCTTCTCTCTGAAACAACGTTCAAGTCAACTGTTGTGGTGGGGTTTTCCGCCTCCAACTGGCGACGCTTCTCGTATGTGATGTTACTAGTAGTCACACACCTGTCCACCCACCTGTTGCGTGTGTGTGTGACCTTACGTAATTAGTATGAACCTCCGCCTAGCGTGTATGAACCTCCCTAGAGAACTGGATAAGCACCTCCAAAGGATACCTGATCAACCAGGCTGTGACTCATACGTCAGGCTACGAGCAGCCGCGTCCAACAGCCTGGTTGATCAGTCCAGCAACCAGGAGGCCTGGTCGACGGCCGGGCCGCGGGGACGCTAAGCCCCGGAAGCACCTCAAGGTAACCTCAAGGTAAGGTAGCGTAATCTCTTTCGGCCAGAAAAAAACATGACTAGCTGTAAATAGTATTACGAATGTGTACTTTATGCTAGGTGTCGTTTCACCTGATGCGTCTGTTCATCTTCCAGTAAATAGGTACCGAGGAGTTAGTCAACTCCAAGGAGGCAACCGGGCTGTGGTGGGTATGTGGGCCTGCGGGCCGCTCCAAGCAACAGCCTGGTGGACCAAACTCTCACAAGTCAAGCCTGGCCTCGGGCCGGGCTTGGGGAGTAGAAGAACTCCCAGAACCCCATCAAGCAGGTATCAACCAGGTATCAACTGTTGTGAGCAGCATCCCCAACTATAGGAAACTCATACCACCATAGGTTGCTAGGCGGAGAGAACAATGGGATTAAGTTTCCAAATATATGTGTCTCTGTACGCTCCAACTATCGCCCATACCGTGACTTAATTAGTATAATTAAGTTAGTATAATTGACTAACATTTCTGGACAAGTTGCTTCACATTTTGTTTGTGATACGCGTCTCACCCTTTCAGGTCTGTGTTTGGTAATTTATTCCACGTCTCGGAGTCATAATATAAACTAATTATTATATGAAATGGAAATATATATATATATATATATATATATATATATATATATATATATATATATATATATATATATATATATATATATATATATATAAATGAAATATTATATGAAATATCATAAGCAATTCGTTAAAAGGGAAAAATGATCTCAAATAGTGAAGGTTTTCAGGTATATAAATGTGTAGAAGCAAGTTTGGTGGCCACACACATCCTGACGACACACTCCACACACACACACACTGCTGGACACACTCTACACACATATCCTGCTGGACACACTCCACACACACATCCTGACGACACACTCCACACACACACACACTGCTGGACACACTCTACACACACACACACTGCTGGACACACTCCACACACACACACACTGCTGGACACACTCTACACACACACACACTGCTGGACACACTCCACACACACACACACTGCTGGACACACTCTACACACATTTCCTGCTGGACACACTCTACACACATATCCTGCTGGACACACTCTACACACATATCCTGCTGGACACACTCTACACACATATCCTGCTGGACACACTCTACACACATATCCTGCTGGACACACTCCACACACATATCCTGCTGGACACACTCTACACACATATCCTGCTGGACACACTCCACACACACACATCCTGCTGGACACACTCCACACACACACACATCCTGCTGGACACACTCCACACACATATCCTGCTGGACACACTCCACACACATATCCTGCTGGACACACTCCACACACACATCCTGACGACACACTCCACACACACACACACTGCTGGACACACTCCACACACACACACACACTGCTGGACACACTCCACACACACATACACACTGCTGGACACACTCCACACACATACTCCAGGATACAGCTGTCCCAAGACCACACTTTATATATGATTTAAAATGTGTTTCATAAATGCGTGCCGTCTCAATCTCATTTAAAATGTGCTATTTTATTTTGATTATACACTGTGAGGGTGGAAGATGAACGGCCGCTCCCTCGCCAGTGTGAGTGGGTACCAGGAGAGTTTATCACTTTGTTGCCCTCCAAACTCCTTGTAGCTTTTTAGAACGTACGCCTATTGGGCACTATCATATCTATACTTGAAACTGTGTATGGAGTCAGCCTCCACCACATCACTTCCTAGTGCATTCCATTTGTCAACCACTGTATGTGTGTGTGTACTCACCTATATGTACTCACCTATATGTGCTTGCAGGATCGAGCATTGACTCTTGGATCCCGCCTTTCTAGCTATCGGTTGTTTACAGCAATGACTCCTGTCCCATTTCCCTATCATACCTAGTTTTAAAAGTATGAATAGTATTTGCTTCCACAACCTGTTCCCCAAGTGCATTCCATTTTTCTACTACTCTCACGCTAAAAGAAAACTTCCTAACATCTCTGTGACTCATCTGAGTTTCCAGTTTCCACCCATGTCCCCTCGTTCTGTTATTATTACGTGTGAACATTTCATCTATTTCCACTTTGTCAATTCCCCTGAGTATTTTATATGTCCCTATCATATCTCCTCTCTCCCTTCTTTTCTCTAGTGTCGTAAGGTTCAGTTCCTTCAGCCGCTCTTCATATCCCATCCCTCGTAGCTCTGGGACAAGCCTCGTCGCAAACCTCTGAACCTTCTCCAGTTTCTTTATGTGTTTCTTCAGGTGGGGGCTCCATGATGGCGCGGCATACTCTAAGACGGGTCTCACGTAGGCAGTGTAAAGCGCCCTAAAAGCTTCCTCATTTAGGTTTCTGAATGAAGTTCTAATTTTCGCCAGTGTAGAGTACGCTGCTGTCGTTATCCTATTTATATGTGCCTCAGGAGTTAGATTAGGTGTCACATCCACTCCCAGGTCTCTTTCTCGAATCGTTACAGGTAGGCTGTTCCCCTTCATTGTGTACTGTCCCTTTGGTCTCCTGTCACCTGATCCCATTTCCATAACTTTACATTTACTGGTGTTAAACTCCAGTAGCCATTTCCCTGACCATCTCTGCAGCCTGTTTAAGTCCTCTTGGAGGATCCTACAATCCTCGTCTGTCACAACTCTTCTCATTAATTTTGCGTCATCTGCAAACATTGACATGTATGATTCCACTCCTGTAAACATATCATTTACGTAAATTAGAAAGAGGATTGGTCCCAGCACCGATCCTTGAGGTACTCCACTTGTTACTGTTCGCCAGTCCGACTTTTCGCCCCTTACCATTACCCTCTGGCTCCTTCCTGTTAGGTAGTTCTTCACTCATACTAGGGCCTTTCCGCTTACTCCTGCCTGCCTCTCAAGTTTGTATAGCAGTCTCATGTGCGGTACCGTATCAAAGGCCTTTTGGCAGTCAAGAAATATGCAGTCTGCCCAGCCTTCTCTGTCCTGCCTTATCCTTGTTACTTTATCATAGAATTCTAAAAGGTTTGTTAGGCATGATTTCCCTGTCCAGAACCCATGTTGGTGCTTGTTTACAAACCCAATGCTCTCCAGGTGCTCAACAAGTCTTAGCCTAATTATTCTTTCAAGTATTTTGCAGGGGATGCTTGTCAGTGATACGGGTCTGTAGTTAAGTGCCTCCTCCCTATCACCCTTTTTGAAAATCGGTACGACATTTGCCTCCTTCCAGCAACTGGGCAATTCTCCCGACATAAGTGACTCATTAAAGATCATTGCCAGAGGCACGCTGAGAGCCTGCGCTGCCTCTTTGAGTATCCACGGTGATACTTTGTCTGGTCCAACAGCTTTATTTGCATCCAGTGTTGTCAACTGTTTCATTACATCCTCTGCTGTCACCTCTATATCCGATAGCCTTTCATCTTGGGTAATCTCTTCTAACAATGGGAGCTGCTCAGGCTCGGTTGTGAACACTCCATGGAATTTTGCATTCAGTACCTCGCAGATTTCCTTGTCGCTTTCTGTATATGCCCCTTCTGTTTTCCTCAGTCTTGTCACTTGGTCATTTACCGACATCTTCCTTCTTATATGGCTATGTAGTAATTTTGGTTGCTTTTTCGCTTTGACTGCAATATCGTTCTCATAATTTCTTTCCGACACTCGTCTTATGTTAATGTAATCATTCCTAGCTCTGTTACATCTAATCCTGTTGTCCTCTGTCCTTTGTCTTCTGTACTTCCTCCACTCCCTCCTGCTTCTCACCTTTGCTTCCTGACACTGTCTATTAAACCATGGGTTATTATATTCCCTCCTGCTTTTTTCCTTTATTGTTGGAATAAATCTATCTTCAGCCTCCTTGCATTTCAATATGACTTGGTTCATCATACCTTGCACTGTTTTTCCTCTAAGTTCTTCCTCCCACTGCACTTCTCCCAGGTAGTCCCTTATCCTTCTGTAGTCCCCTTTTCTGTAATCAAGTCTCCTTTCCCGGACCTCTTGTCCTTTGGTCACAATTTTAAGCTCCATCATGTAGTCAAAGACTAGGACACAATGGTCACTAGCTCCTAGTGGTATTTCATGTTCCAACTGCTCGATGTCTTCTACATTCTGAGTGATAATGAGATCTAATAGGCTGGGCGTATCCCCTCCTCTTTCCCTAGTATCTTCTTTCACATGCTGTGTTAGGAAATTCCTGTCAATAACGTCTACCAGCTTCGCTCCCCAGGTCTCCTCCCCGCCATGGGGATTGTGTGTGTGCGTGTGTGTGTGTGTGTGTTTGTGTGTGTGTGTGTGTGTGTGTGTGTGTGTGTGTGTGTGTGTGTGTGTGTGTGTGTGTGTGTGTGTGTGTGTGTGTGTGTGTGTGTGTGTGTGTGAGTGAGAGACACAGTTAATCACTGGGAGATTCGAACCGCCGACCCCAGGAGCGGGAGACTGATGTTCTATAAAACAGAATGTGCGTGTTTTGTGAAGCGTGTGCAGCCGCCGACTCACACAGTGGACCAGCCACAAGAGAACAGTGATGTGTCTTTAGGCAGTGATGTGGTGGAGGCTGACTCCATACACAGTTTCAAGTGTAGATATGATAGAGCCCAGTAGGCTCAGGAACCTGTACACCAGTTGATTGACAGTTGAGAGGCGGGACCAAAGAGCCAGAGCTCAACCCACCCACAAGCACAACTATATGTGCTTGTAATATGTTGATCTGTTGTATCGGACCAATGCTAAACACAAGCCTCCCCCCCCCCCCACCAGCCCCATTCTACCCCCTCAAAAAAAAACTCAATACAAGAAAAAAATACAAAATTGGATTATTCTTAATATCCGATTACGAAACAGATTTTCCCCAATTATTATCCCAAATCTTGATCGTCGTTCCGTAAAGAGATTACCTTCAGTTTTCTGTCATTTTGTTATGGAAGGCAGTTATCGATTATCACTTGATTACGGAGCAAACCTTGATGAAAAACAGCCATTAGGCGCGCCGGGACGTGACACTCCCGATCAGTCCCGACCCGTGCCAATATCCGCTCGTTAGTTAGTTAGTTAGGCACTCCACATGTAACAGTCGAACAGTAATTTACCGTCAAGCACTGGCTGCCCCCCCAGGCTTTACCTGTCTCTAGGACGGACACCTGTCAGTCAGTCAGTCTTCCTGGTCATAATGTTCGGTCACCATGTTCGGTCATCATGTTCGGTCACCATGTTCGGTCACCATGTTCGGTCACCATGTTCGGTCATCATGTTCGGTCACCATGCTCGGTCACCATGTTCGGTCACCATGTTCGGTCACCATGTTCGGTCATCATGTTCGGTCACCATGTTCGGTCATCATGTTCGGTCACCATGTTCGGTCACCATGTTCGGTCACCATGTTCGGTCATCATGTTCGGTCATCATGTTCGGTCACCATGTTCGGTCACCATGTTCGGTCACCATGCTCGGTCACCATGTTCGGTCACCATGTTCGGTCATCATGTTCGATCACCTCGCTCGGTCACCATGTTCGGTCACCTCGCTCGGTCATCATGTTCGGTCACCATGTTCGGTCACCATGTTTGGTCACCTCGCTCGGTCACCACGCTCGGTCACCATGTTCGGTCACCATGTTCGGTCACCTCGCTCGGTCACCATGTTCGGTCACCATGTTCGGTCACCACGCTCGGTCATCACACCTGGTCACCACCACACCCGGTTATCATTTAGACTGTTCACACCCAAGACGAGAAAGAGGAATCTCCGTCATCACAACGCTGACACCTCCGGCGGGCGTCACAACGTGACACTCAGACCCTCTGTCGTTTCTATAACTTAATAGTGACATCAGCGACCTCTTGAGAGGTCAGTGATGTCACTACAGGTAATGTTGCTAGCTGCTAGCACCCGCAACGCACCGACAATGACACTCCTACACTCGCGCTCTGGTTCTGAAGCATCTCTCTTCTCCCATTTAGGAGCAGACCAAGAGGGATAAAGACAGATCACAATCAAGGAAGGTGGTTGGGTGTAGTTCCTGGTGGATACACCAGAGTGCCAGGGAGGGGGAGGTTATCTTGAGGTTATCTTGAGATGATTTCGGGGCTTTAGTGTCCCCGCGGCGCGGTCCTCGACCAGGCTTCCATCCCCAGGAAGCAGCCCGTGACAGCTGACTAACACCCAGGTACCTATTTTACTGCTAGGTAACAGGGGCATAGAGTGAAAGAAACTCTGCCCATTGTTTCTCGCCGGCGCCTGGGATCGAACCCAGAACCACAGGATCACAAGTCCAGTGTGCTGTCCGCTCGGCCGACCGGCTCCCTAGGGGAGGGCTAGACGGTGTCTCCGTGGCCGCATCTCAACTGCTGGTAAAGCAGGTTTTCTCAATAATCAACACCAATCATGCGCTATTTATCCAAGAGCCTCCGTGGAGGACAGCAAGGTTCCCTAGTCAGTAGCAAGAGCCAGGGAGGATAAGGAGAGTCTTAATCACTCTGGCACTGCAGCACGGATGGCACTCCGCTAGACACAAGTGGTTTAGGCCTAGCTCGCCCCCCCCCCCCACCTTCCATCTCACGCCTCGCCTCCCTCCACCCTCACTCTCGTCAATACTCTGCTTCTCTCTTACTTCACAACCGCGTCTCACCATTAAATGGCGGCCATCTTTGAAATGGTCGACATTTTAGAATTGGTGTTTCCATCTTACTTTATACTACTACGCCAAAATGTGGGTATTACCTGAATTTACCTGCGGGGCATCATCTCTAGTGGCCTTGATGGGGATTTTTTCAAATTCAGTTTATCCCTCCTCCACAAGACCCTCCACCAGCGGCCCTCCTCCACAAGACCCTCCACCAGCGGCCCTCCTCCACAAGCCCCTCCACCAGCTGCCCTCCTCCACAAGACCCTCCACCAGCTGCCCTCCTCCACAAGACCCTCCACCAGCTGCCCTCCTCCACAAGACCCTCCACCAGCTGCCCTCCTCCACAAGACCCTCCACCAGCTGCCCTCCTCCACAAGACCCTCCACCAGCTGCCCTCCTCCACAAGACCCTCCACCAGCGGCCCTCCTCCACAAGACCCTCCACCAGCGGCCCTCCTCCACAAGACCCTCCACCAGCTGCCCTCCTCCACAAGACCCTCCACCAGCTGCCCTCCTCCACAAGACCCTCCACCAGCTGCCCTCCTCCACAAGACCCTCCACCAGCTGCCCTCCTCCACAAGACACACCTCCACAAGACCCTCCACTAAGCTGCCCTCCACCGGGTCTACTACACAACGCCACTGAACACACTACACCTCCCCTCAAACCTGAGGGGATTCCTTACCCTCTCTACCCTCACTCCGTCCACTTCCCCTCATTCTGGGATATATCATGCCTGCACCCTCACTACTCCCACCCCCTCCTACCGTGACATGTCTTGCCCCTAACTACACCTTCCCCTATATAATTATTTTGTGTGTAGGTTCTTCTAACCTGGCGCACACAGCCTCCAACACACAGGAATCTGTATACCAGTTGATTGACAGTTGAGAGGCGGGACCAAAGAGCCAAAGCTCAACCCCCGCAAGCACAAATGAGTACACTGCCTATTAGCACATACCCCATTTACAACTATTATTAGTTGTGAATGGGGTATTATTCTTCGTTATTAGCGCACTGTGTTATACCACTACACGAGTCCTCCCTTCCACCTTCTCACACCAAGCCTGCCTCGTCTCGCTTTCCCTTGCCAGCGTAAGAGTATTATTAATGCAGTAGAGCACCGCTCTCCCGGCCATCATAACACTCTCACATGACTCGCCTCTCCCCCAGCACGCTGACCACAACACCACTGATACATAGTGTGAGGGTCCCCCCCTCGTACACGCTGCCCCAGCGTCATTACCCCCCCCCCCCCCCTTCCTCTGGGCCCTCCCGCCATCACTATTGCAACCACTGGATGCAGTGGTGCCCTTTCGCCTCACCTACCAACGTACTGGGCTTCACACAACTTTATGGGGGACTCAAATGTTATACGGAATTTTCGATTTTGCTTTAAAGGTTAGAGGAGTTACAAGGCGAAGAAAGTGGAGATTAACGTCATCTTTCCGCGCGTGACCTTTCTGCGCGCGGCGGTGTAACCAAGTTTCCTGCGACACCAGGAGGGGCCTGGCCAACCCTCTCCCCTCACTCTCTCTCCTTACTCTCTCTCCCTTACTCTCCCTCATTCACGCCGCGGCTTAAATAATCAACCACACAATACCAAAACTGCTTTATCAACCAGTCATGACATTTAGTTCTACCTTCAAAGAAATATTTTCAGAACTGAACACGCCAATTATAAATTGGCAACTGGACGAATGAATAGTATCTAAATTAAATGGCTGAGTAACTATTTCAGTTATCAAGTATCTAAATTAAAAGGCTGAGTAACTATTTCAGTTATCAAGTATCTAAATTAAATGGCTGAGTAGCTATTTCAGTTATCAAGTATCTAAATTAATTAAATGGCTGAGTAGCTATTTCAGTTATCAAGTATCTAAATTAAAAGGCTGAGTAACTATTTCAGTTATCAAGTATCTAAATTAAAAGGCTGAGTAACTATTTCAGTTATCAAGTATCTAAATTAAATGGCTGAGTAGCTATTTCAGTTATCATAAAGAATACATCATTTTACCCCCCCCCCGGCTACAGTAGCAGCCATAGGGTGAACTAGATAATGTATTAAAATAGGAAGACACAATAATATTGAAGTGACAAGACCTGACCGATTAATTCCGGAAAGCAACAATAAGTTTGCACAAGTTTGTTCTTGTAAAATAAAATAAATATATGGGAAAATACAGTAAATTTGCCGAGCTGTATTGCGCAGTGTTTTGCGCCGGAATCTAATTATTATAACACTTTAATTACAATATTATGGCTCATATTTGTTTGATAATTACATATAAAATTGCATAATTGCCGTATTATTTGTTTAATTGCAATGATAATTAAATTGCTTGGGAAAATTGAAGTTAATAATAAGAATAATCGTACTAATAATAACAATAACTTATATATATATATATATATATATATATATATATATATATATATATATATATATATATATATATATATATATATATATATATATATATACACACATATATATATATACACAGGTGCAGACTGTATACATTACAGCAAGTCAAAGTATTTGTTTGTTCTGATAACAATTTAGCTGATAATAATACTGGCTTTCAAATTATAATTTGTGATATATGGAAATCAATACAGCATGGGACTATAGTCTACTCTTTATGCATACATGCATATACTACTCGACATACTACTCTAGTCGAGTAGTATATGCATGTATACATATACATGCATATACTCGGGAAGTAGAAGAACCCCTGATACCCTCTCTAGGGATGGGGGGAGCAAGCAACAGCACAGTGCTATTTCAAACACATTCTTGCAGACAAATGTTGCAAATGATGGCTTTAACGTCATTATATTTGATCTGGGGAAAAATAGTACTTTAATACGAATTACAACAATATACACGAAGCCTTACCTAGGCCGACAGTCGCCTCTTCCTGTTTGATTAATGTTGTAGGCATTTAGTAAGTGGTGAGATACTTAAACGTTGTCTTGGAGTATAACACACACACACACACACACACACACACACACACACACACACACACACACACACACACACACACACACACACACACAAAATGGCTGCTGAAGTTCAACTCGGGAAAGTGTAAGGTGATGAAATTAGGCGAAGGGAGCAGGAGGCTGAACACAAGGTATCATCTGGGAGGGAAAATCCTGCAAGAATCAAATAGAGAGAAGGATCTGGGGGTTGATATCACACCGAACCTGTCCCCAGAGGCCCACATCAAAATAATATCATCAGCGGCATATGCTAGACTGGCCAACATAAGAACTGCCTTCAGAAACTTGTGTAAGGAATCTTTCAGAACCCTGTATACCACTTATGTAAGACCAATCCTGGAGTATGCAGCTCCAGCCTGGAGTCCATACCTAGTTAAACACAAGACAAAGTTAGAGAAGATTCAGCGGTATGCCACCAGGCTCGTCCCGGAACTGAGAGGATTGAGCTACGAGGAAAGGCTAAAGGAGCTGAACCTCACATCCCTGGAAAACAGAAGAGTAAGGGGAGACATGATAACCACCTACAAAATTCTCAGGGGAATTGACAGGGTGGACAAAGACAAACTCTTCAGCACGGGTGGGACACGAACAAGGGGACACAGGTGGAAACTTAGTACCCAGATGAGCCACAGAGACGTTAGAAAGAATTTTTTCAGTGTCAGAGTAGTTAATAAATGGAATGCACTAGGAAGTGATGTGGTGGAGGCTGACTCCATACACAGTTTCAAATATAGATATGATAGAGCCCAGTAGGCTCAGGAATCTGTACACCAGTTGATTGACAGTTGAGAGGCGGGACCAAAGAGCCAAAGCTCAACCCCCACAAGCACAATTAGGTGAGTACACCTGTACACCAGCTGATTGACAGTTGAGAGGTGGGACCAAAGAGCCAGAGCTCAACCCCCCCCCCCCCAAGCACAAACAGGTGAGTACAAATAGGTGAGTACACAGCTAGTTATGCTTGCTGGGAGTTAGGATTTAGCTCCTAGATACGGCTAATCAACCTTCAGTTCAATGGTGTACAGGTATCGGATTTTTTTTGTTAACTCAGTCCTGTCTACATGTAAAGCTGTGTGCCGAGTCTGCCTGCACTTAACTCCTTAAAACTCCTTAACTCCACCTATTACCTCTCCTGCCACGAGGTGATTTGTTGCTGACGTGTGTGTGTGTGGCACATTTAGGCGCTTCCCTCCTCCATAAGACACTCCTCCAGCTTCCCTCCTCCATAAGACACTCCTCCAGCTTCCCTCCTCCACAAGACACTCCTCCAGCTTCCCTCCTCCATAAGACACTCCTCCAGCTTCCCTCCTCCACAAGACACTCCTCCAGCTTCCCTCCTCCATAAGACATTCCTCCAGCTTCCCTCCTCCACAAGACACTCCTCCAGCTTCCCTCCTCCATAAGACACTCCTCCAGCTTTCCTCCTCCACAAGACACTCCTCCAGCTTCCCTCCTCCACAAGACACTCCTCCAGTTTCCCAATTAATCAGTCCTCTCAAGACAGCCTTAGTGCCCATCATGACCACTTGCACGTCTATGCCTGCCACGCCCTCTACCGAGAAACGATATACAATGGTAAGAAAAGAACACCAGTTAAATAACATTGCATGGATAGAGGCCTGAGGCACAGAGGAGCTGTAGACCTGTGGTACAGCTTAACCTTCAGTGGTTCTGTATTTTCAATTTGTCATGTCTGGCCGTCTGGCAACTGTTGGAAGACACAGAAAATGAGTTATTAATTTTGCATTTTCTGAGTCGTCATCCCAGCAACACTATGTGAAAAGGTCATTTGGGGCGACATGGGACGCAGCCACTCCACTACGGAATAGTCAGCTAGGTAAACTAGCTACTAGCTAGGTAAACTAGCTGACTAGGTAGACCGACTATAATGCCTAAATCTGTATTCTCTTGAGTGCAGGCGGGAGAGATACATAATAATTTACACGTGGAAAATAGTAGAGGGGCTGGTCCTAAACCTGCACACAGAAATAACACCACATGAGACCAGAAGACATGGCAGGATGTGCAGAATACCTCCGTTGAAAAGCAGAGGTGCAACAGGTACTCTGAGAGAGAACTCTATCAACATCAGAGGCCCGAGACTGTTCAACACGCTTCCACGACACATAAGGGACATAACCGGCCGACCCCTCACAGTGTTCAAGAGAGAACTTGATAACAACTTTCAAAAAATACCTAATCAACCAGGCTGTGACTCATACATCAGGCTGCGAGCAGCCGCATCCAACAGCTTGGTTGACCAGTCCAGCAACGAGAAGGCCTGGTCGAGGACCGGGCCGCGGAGACGCTAAGCCCCGATACCAACACAAAGTAAGCACAAGGTAAGTATGGGGCCACAGTCAACACAAGTACGGGTCTACAGTTATAGTTAACACCGTAGCCAGTCAGACAGTCACTGTGGGGCAGATCAAAGGCCCCGGCACGCCCAGCCGTACGGAACAGTCCTCTTATGACACTGTGTACTCTCCCAGATGACAAAAGTTCAAGCCAACAAAATCCTCGGGTTTTCTTCCTATTGGGGAGTGTTGTACACGCTGCTATGACGCTATGTCCACTCACAGGATGAGTGGCGAGGCCCAATAAACTCGCCCCTCGGTTCGGGGGCGAAATTAAAATTTAATCTCCACATGGGATAGATCATACATCAAAATGACTTGCGAGGAAGACGGCTGACTTTGCTTTTCGAAGCACAGCATCTTTATTTCTTTGACACAGCATCTTGGTAAGGGTCTCCGCCACTAGCTGCGACACTTGTACAAACCTGCCGTAAACCCAACCCTGTTTCCCTTCACATCTAAGACTGTCAACTTCACTGGATCACAGCTCAAGGGGTCAAACCCCAGTCATGTAGCCAGGCCTTGACACGTCATGTCACTAACACCATTGTGGTTCAACTGTGGTTTAACTAACACCATTGTGGTTCAACTGTGGTTTAACTAACACCATTGTGGTTCAACTGTGGTTTAACTAACACCATTGTGGTTCAACTGTGGTTTAACTAACACCATTGTGGTTCACCTGTGGTTCAACTAACACCATTGTGGTTCACCTGTGGTTCAACTAACACCATTGTGATTCACCTGTGGTTCAACTAACACCATTGTGGTTCACCTGTGGTTCAACTAACACCATTGTGGTTCAACTGTGGTTCAACTAACACCATTGTGGTTCACCTGTGGTTCAACTAACACCATTGTGGTTCACCTGTGGTTCAACTAACACCATTGTGGTTCAACTGTGGTTCAACTAACACCATTGTGGTTCAACTGTGGTTCAACTAACACCATTGTGGTTCAACTGTGGTTCATTTAACACCATTGTGGTTCAAGTGTGGTTCAACTAACACCATTGTGGTTCACCTGTGGTTCAACTAACACCATTGTGGTTCACCTGTGGTTCAACTAACACCATTGGGGTTCAACTGACTCGACTTGACTTGCATGCATTTGACTGGCTGATTTTAAAAGCCTCGAATATGATTAACTTCTCTAGAATTTCCACATTAATTTATTACCAATACATTTCTCCATTTCAACTTTTATATAATTATTTTACAACAAATGACCAGAAATTAAAAAATAGCAGATAATGCTGCAACTTATAAATTGTGGGTACATATGTAACCTAAGATGAGGAGTGTGAATAACTCAACAGGTTACAGGAGAACTGTAAGGGCTTGGTAGACCCTGTAACATGTCCACAATTCAGTGGAAATAGTTGGACCTGTTTAGCGAGGTGAGTTTGTCCCTACTTATTCATCAGTAATTCAGGACAATCTCATGCTAAACAATGGTTAAAAATGCCTGAACGGTAGAAGTTCTGAGCTATAGCAGCATAGTGGAGCTCATCGTGATTTGGGGGGAGCGGAGCCTGGCTTTCACATCCACTAATTTCAGGATTTGTTGTGTGGTGAGAGTGGCGGGCGGGAGGGGTGGTGTTGTGAGAGGGGGGGTGGATGAGGGGGGGTGGTGTTGTGAGAGGGGGGTGGATGAGAGGGGTGGTGTTGTGAGAGGGGGTGGATGAGAGGGGTAGTGTTGTGAGAGGGGGGTGGATGAGAGGGGTGCTGTTGTGAGAGGGGGGGTGGATGAGAGGGGTGGTGTTGTGAGAGGGGGGGTGGATGAGAAGGGTGGTGTTGTGAGAGGGGGGGTGGATGAGGGGGGGTGGTGTTGTGAGACGGGGGGTGGATGAGAAGGGTGGTGTTGTGAGAGGGGGGTGGATGAGAGGGGTGGTGTTGTGAGAGGGGGGGTGGATGAGAGGGGTGGTGTTGTGAGAGGGGGGTGGATGAGAGGGGTGGTGTTGTGAGAGGGGTGGATGAGAGGGGTGGTGTTGTGAGAGGGGGGTGGATGAGAGGGGTGGTGTTGTGAGAGGGGGGTGGATGAGAGGGGTGGTGTTGTGAGAGGGGTGGATGAGAGGGGTGGATGAGAGGTGGTGGATGAGAGGGGTGGTGTTGTGAGAGGGGGGGTGGATGAGAGGGGTGGTGTTGTGAGAGGGGTGGATGAGAGGGGTGGTGTTGTGAGAGGGGTGGATGAGAGGGGTGGTGTTGTGAGAGGGGTGGATGAGAGGGGTGGTGTTGTGAGAGGGGGGGTGGATGAGAGGGGTGGTGTTGTGAGAGGGGTGGATGAGAGGGGTGGTGTTGTGAGAGGGGGGGTGGATGAGAGGGGTGGTGTTGTGAGAGGGGTGGATGAGAGGGGTGGTGTTGTGAGAGGGGGGGTGGATGAGAGGGGTGTTGTTGTGAGAGGGGGGTGGATGAGAGGGGTGGTGTTGTGAGAGGGGGGTGGATGAGAGGGGTGTTGTGAGAGGGGGGTGGATGAGAGGGGTGGTGTTGTGAGAGGGGTGGTGTTGTGAGAGGGGGGTGGATGAGAGGGGTGGTGTTGTGAGAGGGGTGGATGAGAGGGGGTAGTGTTGTGAGAGGGGTGGATGAGAGGGGGTGGATGAGAGGGGTGGTGTTGTGAGAGGGGGTGGATGAAAGGGGTGGTGTTGTGAGAGGGGGTGGATGAGAGGGGTGGTGTTGTGAGAGGGGTGGATGAGAGGGGTGGATGAGAGGTGGTGGATGAGAGGGGTGGTGTTGTGAGAGGGGTGGATGAGAGGGGTGGTGTTGTGAGAGGGGTGGATGAGAGGGGTGGTGTTGTGAGAGGGGGTGGATGAGAGGGGTGGTGTTGTGAGAGGGGGTGGATGAGAGGGGTGGTGTTGTGAGAGGGGTGGTGTTATGAGAGGGGTGGATGAGAGGGGTGGTGTTGTGAGAGGGGTGGATGAGAGGGGTGGTGTTATGAGAGGGGTGGTGTTATGAGAGGGGTGGATGAGAGGGATGGTGTTGTGAGAGGGGGTGGATGAGAGGGGTGGTGTTGTGAGAGGGGGGTGGATGAGAGGGTACGAAAGACGCAGAGGCACTCCTTCCAACGTGACGAGTGCCTCAAGGCTCCTACCTAAGCCCAGTGCATTGTAACAATATTTCTGAATAACTTCCCACAATCAGACTACAGACACCATTATCACCCAGTTCGCCGATGGCCCGACTCATGGAATTACACTGAACCTGGAAGTGCAAAAAATACGCCGAGAGACCAATTACGGGAGAATCACCACTATTTCTGACTCCAATATAACAGAGTAGGTTGCCTTGCCAACACCACGGAACACTTAGGTGGTGTAAGAATGAGAGGAGAGGCAATGGTCATCCCAAACACTTACACGACCCTAGGCTCTAAGATCACTAGAGTACTAAAGTTCAAGTGTGTTATTTAGCGATAAAACACCGTCACCGCCCTCCACCCGCTAGAAGCCATCGACAAATGTTACCCAACAAGGCTTTAAGGATTCAGGAGAGCATCAACCCCCCGTTTAAATTCCACTTGTACAAGATGCTCATCAGACCTGGACTAGAATACCATAACAACCTACGTGGTTTAATCACAAAAACTAGCCAGCTGAAAATCCAAAGTGCCAAATAGGACACTTCCGCTTTGCAGCAAATATCACCCCAAGTGACAGAGTAAGAACAAACTTGCATCACAGGTCTCTCCAGATGATGCCTATGACCAATAGCGTAAGACTCGGCTACCTCAAGTGCATGTATGTTTATTGAGACAAGAGAAAAATATATCCCGAAGGGATACAGTAGCTTAGGCTATTTCTACCCCTCTGCTACCTCTCCACCTGTCACACAACATGATGGCTCGTTACCTCCAGGACAGAGAAGACCTACTCGAAATTACCAACACAAGAAGTGACCATGAGACTCAGGAGCCCCCAAACACCCAACTAGAAGAATCACTTCAACAAGAGTCACCAGACATATCCATAACCCCGACCTCCCAAGGTCTAGAAACCTGAGCCGCCTACCCAATGACCCGGGAGCCGGTCGGCCGAGCGGACAGCACACTGGACTTATGATCCTGTGGTTCCGGGTTCAATCCCGGGAGTCGGCGAGAAACAATGGGCAGAGTTTCTTTCACCCTATGCCCCTGTTACCTAGCAGTAAAATAGGTACCTGGGTGTTAGTCAGCTGTCACGGACTGCTTCCTAGTGGGTGGAGGCCTGGTCGAGGACCGGGCCGCGGGGACACTAAAGCCCCGAAATCATCTCAAGATAACCTCAAGAATCTCAAGATAACCCTGAAGAATGGGTCCTACCTACAGCCTGATGCCTGATCAACGGCGCCGGCTACCGGCAGTAGCCACTCTCTCTCTCTCCATCTTGTCAAATCATTTGGTTATAAAAATACTCAAATCGGGGGTAGACAGATCCCCTTCACGGGCTCCACATGTCTGGCTCAGCCAAAATGGTGGAGCCCCACTCACTCTCCCTCCCTTGCCTGCCACGCAACCCGCTCCTGCACTGCTGTGCCGGCTGTGTAACAAGACAAGGAAGACACCAGCTAATTTAGAATTTGTTGATGGAATGTCAAAGAAGGATTATCTGGAGGATAGGTTGATGTGAAGGGGTAGGCAGGTGGATGTGAAGGGTAGGCAGGTGGATGTGAAGGATAGGCAGGTGGATGTGAAGGACAGGCAGGTGGATGTGAAAGGGGGTAGGCAGGTGGATGTGAAGGGGGTAGGCAGGTGGATGTGAAGGGGGTAGGCAGGTGGATGTGAAGGATAGGCAGGTGGATGTGAAGGACAGGCAGGTGGATGTGAAGGACAGGCAGGTGGATGTGAAGGACAGGCAGGTGGATGTGAAGGACAGGCAGGTGGATGTGAAGGACAGGCAGGTGGATGTGAAGGACAGACAGGTGGATGTGAAGGACAAGCAGGTGGATGTGAAGGACAGACAGGTGAATGTGATGGGTAGGCAGGTGGATGTGAAGGACAGGCAGGTGGATGTGAAGGACAGACAGGTGGATGTGATGGGTAGGCAGGTGGATGTGAAGGACAGGCAGGTGGATGTGAAGGACAGACAGGTGGATGTGATGGGTAGGCAGGTGGATGTGAAGGGGTAGTCAGGTGGATGTGAAGGACAGGCAGGTGGATGTGAAGGGTAGGCAGGTGGATGTGATGGACAGTCAGGTGCTGTACATAGTAAATACCAGATGTAAAGAGTAGGAGACTGACGCCGTTGGTAAATGAGAAGCCGTAAACATGAAGCTTGTGGTAAGGACCTGAGAAGCCACTCCACAAGGTAGCCACAAGGTAGCCACAAGGTAATCTACAACGCAAAAGCAGCTCTAAACTCTTGGAATAGCAAGAGAGAGTGAGACATATTGGAAAGCCAGAGAGAGAGCGCCAGTCACCTGGAATGTTTCAAGTTTACCTCAGGTTTATTTCAAAAGTTTCACTCTAGTTCAATTAGAATTCACCTGGATTTTCCTCTGGAACTTCCTAATGGCTTACCAAGAGTTTACTTAAATATTCTCCTCAAGTGCGGTAATAATGCATCTAAAAATTTTAAAATTGACACGGAATTCACTTCAGTATTTCCCCTCAAGTGCAGTGAGAATTCTCACATGGAGTGTTGGAGTAGACTCGAGGTTATGGAGGAGCGGAGCCCCTGAGGCAAGGTAATGCCACCACCACCACCACCACCATCACCACCATCACCACCACCACCACCACCAGGGTGGTGGTGGTGATGGTGGTGGCATTAACAGCTCCATAAATGGTGGCTGGTGCAGCAGCTGGTCGTATGGAGTGTTGAGAGGACGGGGGCGACACCGTGGGAGTCTAATACAGAGGCGGGATAGACTAACACACAACAGGAGACTAATATAGATGCGGGATAGGCGCGTGTAGGAGAGGCTAGAGGACAGTGACACGTTGCCAACTTGAAGGACTCCGTCGAGGAGAGTAGCAGCAGCTGAAGGATAACGCAGCTGTCTACACCTACGAGCCTGACCAGCCTCCACCACCTAAGGTTTCTCGAGGCCGTAGAACAAGTATTGTGCACGTATCTTGAGGTTATCTTGAGATGATTTCGGAGCTTTTTAGTATCCCCGCGGCCCGGTCCTCGACCAGGCCTCCACCCCCCCCAGGAAGCAGCCCGTGACAGATGACTAACACCCAGGTACCTATTTTACTGCTAGGTAACAGGGGCATAGGGTGAAAAAAACTCTGCCCATTGTTTCTCTCCGGCTCCCGGGATCGAACCCGGGACCACAGGATCACAAGTCCAGTGTGCTGTCCGCTCGGCCGACCGGCTCCCCGGATGCAGGCGAAGAGTCACAATAACGTGGCTAAAGTAGTTAGCCACGTATTTAGCCTCGCTAAAGTAGAGAATGATCTAGGACGGACCGAAACGTCGTCGTCCCTTCACCTTCTAGTGTGTGGTCTGGTCAAATTGTGCACGTATCGAGCTGTTTATTATCCTCGGAGAGTGGGCAAGTTAGATACAATTGTTACTACACCTTTACCTCCACACAATACACTATACATAACTTCAGAAGTCGACATTTGCTTTTCTCAAGACACAAAAGCAACGTGAGGGCTAAGCCCGAGGAGTAATTATGAAGGTGAATAATAAGGGGGAGCGAGTGATAAAAGTAGAGATAAGGAAGGAGGAGTAGGGGGACAGGGAGAGAGATCTGGCCATCCCAGAAGGCATTAGGGGAGATATGAACTAGGAAACTTTACCTATTGGACAGTGTTGAGGAAGGGAAGGAATAGGGGGGTGGGGGTGGGGGGGCACCCAACGAGGCGTGCGTGTACTCACCTACATATGCTTGCAGGGTTGAGTTTAGGCTCCTAGCCCCGCCCGCCCGCCCGTGCGTGTGAGGGAGGGAATGCACGAGGTTTGTGTGGCTAAGCCAATACGACTATATAGCACTTGGAAGGGATATGAGGATAAGGATTTGGGACAGGACGGAGGAAGGGAACGGTGCCCAACCACTTCGACGAATACGTCAACAAAAGTGCAAACTCTGCTTATCGCCAACGTAAATATGTCAGTATTTGGTCAATATGAAAGGAACCCAACTAAGATGATCGATTTGTTTTATGGTTAAACAAAACACTGTTTTCTCTCATGAAAATTAATATTAATTTATATTAAAAGTTTGTGGCTGGTTAGGTTTAGGTTAAGTTACGTGGGTTTCTTTGCTAGATTTACGAAGCATTTAAGATATGGCATTGAAGTACATGAAACACGTCTTCACTCTATGGTTACCCTACGGTTGAAACACGTCAGGCTGCGAGCAGCCGCGTCCAACAGCCTGGTTGACCAGTCCAGCAACGAGGAGGCCTGGTCGACGACCGGGCCGCGGGGACGTTGGGCCTCGAAATCATCTCAAGGTATCCCCAAGGTAACCTCAAGGTAAGGTAGCTTGGAGCACAGCAAGGCTCTTCATATTACAACCTGTGAACTCTCTTTAGGAGGATGGACAGACACTAAGAAGACTGATACGTCCAGCCCTTCATCTGCCACGCCAGTGGTGGAAACATGGCCCATGAACCCCCGCCAGTGGTGGAAGCATGGCCCATGAACCCCCACCAGTGGTGGAAACGAAGCCCAACTAAATGAACTTTCCCTCTGGAACCAGACGTCGGGCACGCCACGTGTACGTTATCGGACAGCGTTTTTCTCCCCCAGACGCGCAAGACTAACAACTGCTTAAGCCCGGATACAATAAACGGATAAATCGACAAATCCATATAAGTAAATACTTTTAATAACCAAGAGAGAGAGAGCAAAAATAAGAGTGCGCCCGTCTCTATCAAGGAGGAACCCTTCCTACCCTGGAACCCTCTACATCTACTACGGGCTCACCATAGCCCGTGCTACTGGAACTTATCGTTCTGAGCAGCGAATCTTAAACAACAACAACAACTCTACATCTGTGATACATTAGGGGGGGGGGGGAGGCCGCTAAAATATCGAACACAATTATACATGTGACAAAGGTGGAGACACAAAAAAAAAATAAACATATGTAACACCAAGATAAACAAAACAAAACAGGGAAGTCGAGTGGAAATATATCTGTGAAAGACTGTATCTTGAGACTGGGAGAGTGGAGACTGTATCTTGAGACTGGGAGAGTGGAGACTGTATCTTGAGACTGGGAGAGTGGAGACTGTATCTTGAGACTGGGAGAGTGGAGACTGTATCTTGTGACTGGGAGAGTGGAGACTGTATCTTGTGACTGGGAGAGTGGAGACTATCTTGAGACTGGAAGAGAGTGGAGACTGTATCTTGAGACTGGAAGAAAGTGGAGACTGTATCTTCAGAACGGAAGAGAGTGGAGAGCACATGTTGAGAAAGGGGGGGGGGGGGAGTAAAGGTCGTGCTGGAAATGAGAAGGTTGAATGTACTTAGAATAGAAGAGTATAGAGGTGTGGTTTTGGTGGAGTAAGAGGAGTAGAGGTGGCAGTGGTCGCTACCGTGAGAGGGTCGTGACGGGAATGGTAGAGTCGTGCTTGATGAGGCTGAGCGGAGGGTCGTGCTGATGGGGGGGGGGAGCAGGAGGCTGAGGTCCTCTGGGAGAGACTGACAGAAGAAAGGGCGGTATGGGAAAATATATAAAATAAAGGAGGGAGGGAGTAAGAGATGTTAAATTAAGGCGGAGAGAGAGAGAGAGAGAGAGAGAGAGAGAGAGAGAGAGAGAGAGAGAGAGAGAGAGAGAGAGAGAGAGAGAGAGAGAGAGAGAGAGAGAGAGAGAGAGAGAGAGAGACAGAGAGACAGAGAGACAGAGAGACAGACAGACAGAGCCAGGGAGGGAGTGAGAGCGCGGCAGCAGAGGTAAGGCTGGAAGAAGGCCGTCTTAGCATCCAGCATTGATTTTTTCCGATAATGACTTTGTAGAGGCCGGTTACCGAGGCCTTGGGTAATGTTGAGACCGGCCTGGCCGCCACCGCCTCCCAGGCCTCTCTCTCTCTCTCTCTCCTCATCAAGTCACGCTCTCTGCTCAATAATATATCACTAACATATTAAGTATGCAGGCGATGAGTCACAATAACGTGGCTGAAGTATGTTGACCAGACCACACACTAGAAGGTCAAGAGACGACGACGTTTCAGTCCGTCCTAATCGACCATCGTCTTGAGAGTGGTCCAGGACGGACCGAAACGTCGTCGTCCCTTCAACTTCTAGTGTGTGGTCTGGTCAACTAAAGATACATTTATCAATCTAGGTGAGGCACTAGGCCTAACAGTGCAATATATAAACACCACTGACCAGAAATTATCATATATGCTGCGAATTGATGTATAAGAAATCTGGGGAAAATACAAATATGTAAATATATGAATGTATGTGTGTGTGTATTTACTATTTGTGCTTGCAGAATCGAGCTATTAACTCTTGGACCCCGCCTTTCTAACCAATCTACTTTTCCCTCTACTTCTCTCTAACTCTCACACACACAGACACACATGCTCGTAGCAGCTGTCTGACTCCCAGGTACCTATTTACTGCTAGGTAAACAGGAGCATCAGGGGGGAAGGAAAATGCCCATTTGTTTCTGCCTCGGCCGGGAATCGAACCAGGGCCCATAAGACTACGACCCCCGAGCGCTGTCAATTCAGTCGTGAGGCCCAAATTGTGTGTGTGTGTGTGTAGGGGGGGGGGTAATACTTGTTCAATGTACGAATTGTCAACAAGTTGAATATATTGAAAGAATAAGTCGTGGAAGCCACCTCCAACCAAAACTTTAAAGCCGAATTCGACAAAGAATTCAAATGCCAGGAAAGATTAATTAAATCCCAATCATAAAGAGCTAAACCTCTCATCCCATAGTAACTGTTAGGTAACCACATCAGGTGGCAGTGCCACCACACCCAGGCACCACCCAGGTACACACACCAGGTGGGAGTGCCAGTCCACCCAGGTACACACACCAGGTGGGAGTGCCACCACACCCAGGCACCACCCAGGTACACACACACCAGGTGGGAGTGCCACCACACCCAGGCACCACCCAGGTACACACACACCAGGTGGGAGTGCCACCACACCCAGGCACCACCCAGGTACACACACACCAGGTGGGAGTGCCACCACACCCAGGCACCACCCAGGTACACACACACCAGGTGGGAGTGCCACCACACCCAGGCACCACCCAGGTACACACACACCAGGTGGGAGTGCCACCACACCCAGGCACCACCCAGGTACACACACACCAGGTGGGAGTGCCACCACACCCAGGCACCACCCAGGTACACACACAGCAGGTGGGAGTGCCAGTCCATCCAGGCACCACCCAGGTACACACACACCAGGTGGGAATGCCACCACACCCAGGCACCACCCAGGTACACACACACCAGGTGGGAGTGCCACCACACCCAGGCACCACCCAGGTCCACACACACCAGGTGGGAGTGCCACCACACCCAGGCACCACCCAGGTACACACACACCAGGTGGGAGTGCCACCACACCCAGGCACCACCCAGGTACACACACACCAGGTGGGAGTGCCACCACACCCAGGCACCACCCAGGTACACACACACCAGGTGGGAGTGCCACCACACCCAGGCACCACCCAGGTACACACACACCAGGTGGGAGTGCCACCACACCCAGGCACCACCCAGGTACACACACACCAGGTGGGAGTGCCACCACACCCAGGCACCACCCAGGTACACACACACCAGGTGGGAGTGCCACCACACCCAGGCACCACCCAGGTACACACACACCAGGTGGGAGTGCCACCACACCCAGGCACCACCCAGGTACACACACACACACCAGGTGGGAGTGCCACCACACCCAGGCACCACCCAGGTACACACACACACACCAGGTGGGAGAGGGGGATGGAGGGTAGGACCAACCCATGGCAGCATTCATACAACAACTCTCCTTTCCGTGTTCCTGCCATTGTCTAGGGCTGCACGAACCCTCTGCGGGTAGTTAACATAAACACTCATTTAAATTTCCTCTAAAACATTAGTTCTATATAGAGCTCTTACGAGATCTCAAAATGCCAACACCAGGATATACAGAAATATTTGGATACCTTAACGAAACGGCTCTCAACACGCTCGTATTCTCCATGTGTAATACACTAGAGTAACTGCAGCATCCGAGTCTAGGCCAGTGTGAATTGCTTGTCTTAAGAAGCACTGAATGCGGGTGCCTGCAGGAGGGCGAATTAGTAGAGCGGAGGCGTAACACGCTGCGGTCGTCGGGCCGGGACAATAGTTGTGGGGGGAGGGGGGGGGGGGTGATGTGGGGGGTAGGGGGGGTAGGGGGTATGGGGGGGATGTCGTGACCTGTGACCCTACACTCCCAGGGGCTGGTGACACCTGCTCACAGTTGCTTGTGTGTGTTGCTTTGTGGTCGTCTCCTCACCCCACCAACCCCTCCGTCACCCACGACACTGCCCACAGCATGGTCACACAAACACACACAGCATGGCCACACACACACACAGCATAGCCACACACTACACATACAGCATGGCCACACACACAGCATGGTCACACAAACACAGCATGGCCACACACACACACAGCATAGCCACACACTACACATACAGCATGGCCACACACACAGCATGGTCACACACACACACAGCATGGCCACACACACAGCATGGTCACACACACACAGCATGGCCACACACACACAGCATAGCCACACACTACACATACAGCATGGCCACACACACAGCATGGTCACACAAACACAGCATGGCCACACACACACAGCATAGCCACACACTACACACACAGCATGGCCACACACACAGCATGGTCACACAAACACAGCATGGTCACACAAACACACACAGCATGGTCACACAAACACACACAGCATGGTCACACAAACACACACAGCATGGTCACACAGCATGGTCACACACACACACACAGCATGGGCCACAAACACACAGCATGGTCACACACACACACACAGCATGGTCACACACACACACACAGCATGGTCACACACACACACAGCATGGGCCACACTGCTCATGCTCTCCATATACTGCGGCACCGCTTATTATATGCAAACTTATATAAATATAGGTTTCCCCTCAAGGTCCTCTCATTACCTTAATAGTACTATTAATCCTTAAGTTACAGTGCCATCGAACGCACTTCCTGGTGCGTTCTACCACACTGTAAACTGCGTCTACGCTGTAAACAGCGTCTACCACGCTGTAAACAGCGTCTACCACGCTGTAAACTGCGTCTACCACGCTGTAAACAGAGTGGTAGACGGTTGGAACAAGTTAGGTGAGAAGGTGGTGGAGGCCAAAACCGTCAGTTGTTTCAAAGCGTTATATGACAAAGAGTGCTGGGAAGACGGGACACCACGAGCGTGACTACACTTAGGTAAAAAAAAAACTCCCCATGAGTGCAGGAAGCATCGTACCCTTCACTCCCCCATGAGTGCAGGGAGCTCCGTACCAACTTCCTAATGGGGATTACACCATATCTTCACCCTCGTGAATGGACATGGAAAGCAATTTCGTAAAGCATGAATTCACTCGAAACAAAATAATTATATGCAAGTTTAAATGCTATCTTTTATAATGCTTATATATATTAATTGTAGATGTCAGCTTAATTAAAGGGAGAAAATGGACGGTGAACTTTTGAAGAAAAGCATTTTTATGTTCAATTAACATTCATGCGAACATTAAAAGTTAAAGCTTAATTTACGACTAATGTAAATATACTTTAATTATGGAGAAATTAAATGAATAGCTAGTGAGTTACTCCTCACCTTGGTGACTTTATGTGCTGACAATTACGCGTCAGCTGCTGACGAGGGCCGGAGATTGCCACCCTGAGTGTCAGCTGAGGCAATTGAGTACGTCAACCGTCAGCTTTGGCTGTCGATGGAAACTGGTTAGAGCCATCACGCGAGTGCTGTGTCAGCTGTGTCTGACAGCGAGAATTCGTCACCAGAGTAGTTTAACGGGCAAACAGAATGTCAGCAGTGTGTCACCGGATTGATTGTCAGCTGCGGCTGTCAGTGGTGATTGTCAGCTGTTGCTGTCAAGGATCTGGTTGATCTGGTTGATCAACCAGACTGTCAGTCTTGGTTGACAGGTCAGATTGTCACTGTCAGTCCGGACTGTCAGTCTTGATTGCCAGCTGTTGCTCTCAGTCTTGATTGTCAGCTGTTACTGCCAACCTTATTGTCAGCTGCGGCTTTCACTCTTGATTGTCAGCTGTTGCTGTCAGTCGTGACTGTCAGCTTCAGCTGTCAACTCAACCCGTCTTCCTAATAGAACGTCGCATTTTGAAGTATACTCTACCTAAGGACAAAAAATTGTCGTACTAGAAAATGTAAGCGGCTGGCGAAATTGACACGCTGTCCCGTTTTCTGTTTTGGGTCCTCTGGTAGGTTAGGATAAGGGGGGCACTTTAGTACGACAGTTTCTTGACGTAGGGAATACTTAGGAAGGGAAGGGAATTATCAAGAGAAAGTGCCAAACCATTACGACTATACAGCACTTGGAAGGGATCAAAACAAGGACTTGGGATGGGACGGGGGGGAAAGGAATGGTGTCCAACCACTTGGACGGTCGGGGATTGAACGCCGACCTGCATGAAGCGAGACCGTCGCCCAAGTGGTTGGACGGGGGAAACCTGTCTACGGAGACCCGTCACAACGACAGAGTCCCCGGTGTCACGTAACGCTAGACAGGAGAGGTAGACAGGAGAGCCTGGCACCCTCCAAGGCACCCGCTGAGGGAATAATGAATGGATTACATGCCTAGGTAAATATCACCAGGTATCTCAAGGTCTGTGTTCTCCACCCCTGGACCTCCTCCACTTGTCGGGCTCGTCCCGTGGGACCCACCGTCGGGCCCGGGCCCCCAGGGACCAACCAGGTCAAGCTGGCCACACCGTCCGGCTCCCAGGGACCAGGTCAAGCAGGCCACACCGTCGGGCCCGGGCCCCCAGGGACCAACCAGGTCAAGCTGGCCACACCGTCCGGCCCCCAGGGATCAGGTCAAGCAGGCCACACCGTCGGGCCCGGGCCCTAGGGACCATGTCAAGCAGGCTACACCGTCGGGCCCGGGCCCCCAGGAACCAGGTCAAGCAGGCCACACCGTCGGGCCCGGGCCCCCAGGGACCAGGTCAAGCAGGCCACACCGTCGGACCCGGGCCCCCAGGGACCAACCATGTCAAGTAGGCCACACCGTCGGACCCGGGCCCCCAGGGACCAGGTCAAGCAGGCCACACCGTCGGGCCCGGGCCCCCAGGGACCAGGTCAAGCAGGCCACACCGTCGGACCCGGGCCCCCAGGGACCAGGTCAAGCAGGCCACACCGTCGGGCCCGGGCCCCCAGGGACCAGGTCAAGCAGGCCACACCGTCGGGCCCGGGCCCCCAGGGACCAGGTCAAGCAGGCCACACCGTCGGACCCGGGCCCCCAGGGACCAACCATGTCAAGCAGGCCACACCGTCGGACCCGGGCCCCCAGGGACCAGGTCAAGCAGGCCACACCGTCGGGCCCGGGGTCCCCAGAGACCAGGTCAAGCAGGTCACACCGTCGGACCCCCAGGGACCGCACCGAGGCCGGATGACCAACATGCCAAGACCAGTATTTAAAACCAGAGCGCGTTCATGCGTGGAGTGTCACCAGGTGGCGTTCACACTGCGCACTGCGTTCTTTTCGCCTTAATTAGGAGAGTCATTATAGCGCGGAGACCAACTTACTGCCCCGCGAGTTATACTTGTGTCATGACAAATGGCGGCGGTCATGCGACCCCCTATTTTACGTGATAGCTCCAATAATATAAGCGGCGGCACTAACGCGTGCTGGATATAATACCTTGTTGGTCTCGCGGTTGTTGGAGGAGGTTTGCCGCATGCTTCCTCGGTCATGTTGAGGAGTGACACGGCGCTGGGCTGCGGTACTGGGTCACGGCTCCGCCTGTATAGTGTGCTACACACCAGACTCCCGTACACTAACCTGCCGCCAGACTTATATCACAACACCTGCCTCGTCTACCACGAGACGAGTGCCGCAACACCTGCCTCGCCTACCACGTGACGAGTGCCACAACACCTGCCTCGTCTACCACGAGACGAGTGCCGCAACACCTACCTCGCCTACCACGAGACGAGTGCCCCAACACCTGCCTCGCCTGCCGCCGTAAGACAGATGCCGACAAGTCAACAGTGGAATAATTCACATCCCATACCTCGTAACTGTCCCCCCAAGAAGGACAAATAATCCATTATTGATCGAGTCGTGATGGAAATTGGCATGTGTAATTGGGCGTCCAGCATGCAATAGAATGGCCTCCCGGGATTAAAGGATTCGTCTTGAAGCTTGCGACATGCGACGATCAGACCACTCGTTTTCCTCTGCCCTCGTTCACCTTTTGACGATAATCACACCTGATCTCTAAATTGGTGTGGTCATTAGATAATAATCAGGTTCAACGGTACACCTGACCGCTAGACGTAATACTAAATGGAACCGGTTTTGTCTTAAATATGAGACACGACTGCTGCTGCTGCTGGCAGGGTCTTGAGGTGGTTGTTGTTGTTGTTGTTGTTGTTGTTGGTTGTGTGTGTGTGTGTGTGTGTGTGTGTGTGTGTGTGTGTGTGTGGTGTGTGTGTGTGTGTGTGTGTGTGTGTGTGTGTGTGTGTGTGTGTGTGTGTGTGTGTGTGTGTGTGTGTGTGTGTGTGTGTGTGTGTGTGTGTGTGTGTGTGTGTGTGTGTGTAGTGTGTGGTGTGTGTGTGTGTGTGGTGTGTGTGTGTGTGTATGTGTGTGTGTGTGTGTGTGTGTGTGTGTGGTGTGTGTGTGTGTGTGTGGTGTGTGTGTGTGTGTGTGTGTGTGTGTGTGTGTGTTTATGTGTGTGTGTGTGTGTGTGTGTGTGTGTGTGTGTGTATGTGTGTGTGTGGTGTGTGTGTGTGTGTGTGTGTGTGTGTGTATGTGTGTGTGTGTGTGTGTGTGTGTGTGTGTGTGTGTGTATGTGTGTGTGTATGTGTGTGTGTGTGTGTGTGTGTGTGTGTGTGTGTGTGTGTGTGTGTGTGTGTGTGTGTGTGTGTGTGTGTGTGTGTGTGTGTGTGTGTGTGTGTGTGTGTGTGTGTGTGTGTGTGTGTGTGTGTGTGTGTGTGTGTGTGTGTGTGTGTGTATGTGTGTGTGTGTGTGTGTGTGTGTGTGTGTGTGTGTGTGTGTGTGTGTATGTGTGTGTGTGTATGTGTGTGTGTGTGTGTGTGTGTGTGTGTGTGTGTGTGTGTGTGGTGTGTGTGTGTGTGTGTGTGTGTGTGTGTGTGTGGTGTGTGTGTGTGTGTGTGTGTATGTGTGTGTGTGTGTGTGTGTGTGTGTGTGTGTGGTGTGTGTGTGTGTGTGTGTGTGTGTGTGTGTGTGTGTGTGTGTGTGGCTGTGTGTGTGTGTGTGTTGTGTGTGTGTGTGTGGGTGTGTGTGTGTGTGTGTGTGTGTGTGTGTGTGTGTGTGTGTGTGTGTGTGTGTGTGTGGTGTGTGTGTGTGTGTGTGTGTGTGTGTGTGTGTGTGTGTGTGTGTGTGTGTGTGTGTGTGTGTGTGTGTGTGTGTGTGTGTGTGTGTGTGTGTGTGTGTGTGTGTGGGTGTGTGTGTGTGTGTGTGTGTGTGTGTGTGTGTGTGTGTGTGTGTGTGTGTGTGTATGTGTGTGTGTGTGTGTGTGTGTGTGTGTGTGTGGTGTGTGTGTGTGTATGTGTGTGTGTGGTGTGTGTGTGTGTGTGTGTGTGTGTGTGTGTGTGTGTGTGGTGTGTGTGTGTGTGTATTCACCTAGTTGTGTTTGCGGGGGTTAAGCTTTGCTCTTTCGGCCCGCCTCTCAACTGTCAATCAACTGTTTACTAACTACTTTTTTTCTCTCCACACCACACACACACACCCCAAGGAAGCAGCCCGTGACAGCTGACTGACTCCCAGGTACCTATTTACTGCTAGGTAACAGGGGCATTCAGGGTGAACGAAACTTTGCTCATTTGTTTCTGCCTCGTGCGGGAATCGAACCCGCGCCACAGAATTACGAGTCCTGCGCGCTATCCACCAGGCTACCAGCCCCCCCCCACCCTGTGTGTGTGGGGGGGCAATGGAAGAGTAGACATGTGGTTATAAATGGAAGAGTTGCAAATTGGTCGAGCAGTGGAGAATTGAATGGCAGACTGAGGGGAGTTTGAGGACGAAGAGGACTCAGATGAGGCAGTGGGTGGAGCAGTAGACTGATGGAGGCATGTAGAGGGATTGTGGCATGCCGGAGTATGTATGGCTACTGATGGAATACTGATGGGTTGGGGAGGAGTTTTACTTGCTGATGATATCGATAGTTCTCCTGCCGTATAGCCTGGCCTGGAGCCAGCCTTTCCTGGTGATTGCCTGTTCTCTGAGCCTGTTTGGTTTCCAAGCCCGCGGGAGGCCACATAACTATCACAGCCTGGCTGATCCTCGTAACTTCAGCAAAACCTTGACTTACGTTTCTTCTTGAAAGCTTCTACTGTTGTTTCAGCTGTATCTCACATTTGATGGCAGAAAGTTGAAGAGTCGCAGATCTCTTGATGTGTATACTGTCTCATTATACCCCCATGGCGGCAGGAATTTTCATTGAATCTGATGTAATTTCCATGGTTCAGCTTTGGCGCATGACCTTCCCCTTGTGTGTAGTGTTAGCGGGGGGATTGCTCTTGGAAGATTTGGTTGAGGAGCGCAGGTGGACCTCTGGTTTAATGATCCCTGTCAGTCTTGGGTGCTGACTGTAGCCATCAGTCTACAATTAATTGAACTACATATTAATATGTAGTACTACATAACTACATATTAATTGATCTTGGGTACTGACAGTCTCTGGTCCTCTCCCCCTTAGTGTGCATTGTCCTTATCTTGAGGTGATTTCGGGGCTTTAGTGTCTCCGCGGCCCGGTCTTCGACTAGGCCTCCACCCCCAGGAAGCAGCCCGTGACTAACTCCCAGGTACCTATTTACTGCTAGGTAACAAGGGGCATCAGGGTGAAAGAAACTCTGCCCATCGTTTCTCGCCGGCGCCCGGGATCGAACCCGGGACCAC